>JBAJFG010000569.1:0-25177 GCA_037903475.1 Ancylostoma caninum | reverse complement strand
GCCCGTTCCCTTGGCTGTGGTTTCGCTAGATAGTAGTTAGGGACAGTGGGAATCTCGTTAATCCATTCATGCGCGTCAGTAGTTAGCTGACGAGGCATTTGGCTACCTTAAGAGAGTCATAGTTACTCCCGCCGTTTACCCGCGCTTACTCGAATTACTACGATTTAACATTCAGAGCACTGGGCAGAAATCAGAGACAGTAAACGTCCGCAAGGACCATCTGTCTCCTCTGTTTTAATTAGACAGTCGGATTCCCCGAGTCCGTACCAGTTCCAGATCGACCGTTTTGATGGTCGGTCAGGATACTAAGCCCGAAGACAAAGCACACACCTGAAAACGTCCACAAGGCAGTCTTGTCACTAGTCCAGCTTCAGCGTGAGCGTCTGCCAGCCACGGACGAAACCGCACAAGCATCAGTTAACAGGCCAACCGACCCGGTCACTGGAGCCAATCCTTTTCCCGAAGTTACGGATCTAATTTGCCGACTTCCCTTACCTACATTATTCTATCGACTAGAGGCTGTTCACCTTGGAGACCTGATGCGGATATCGGTACGATGCAGCACAGATTAATAGCCTTCCTTGGTTTTTCAAGGGCCGTCCAGAGAACACGAGACATCACAGAAACCGCGATGCTTTACGGAAACAACGTCCCTATCTACGGCTGAACCGATTCCAGGGAGTCCGTTCCTTAACTAGAGAAGAGAACTCTAGCTCGGTCTCTGAGCGACGTAACCAAGTTCGAATGCGTTACCGCGCAAGCGACTCAAAGAGCCGCAATCTCTGTGTCTGCGTTAGGGAATATTAACCCTATTCCCTTTTGATATCAGAGAGAAAAGAAACTTTTCCCTCTCAATGATACAAGGCATAAGCCAGTATCTTAGGATCGACTGACCCACATTCAACTACTGTTCACGTGGAACCCTTCTCCACTTCAGTCTTCAAGGATCGAACTTAAATATTTGCTACTACCACCGAGATCTGCACTGACGGAAGCTCCAGCTGGGCCTACGCCCAAAGCCTTCGACGCAACCGCCACGACCCTCCTACTCGTTGCGGCCAGGCGCTAGACAACGCACAAGCCAGCAACGGCTGGGTATAGGTCTCTCGCTCAAGCGCCATCCATTTTCAGGGCTAGTTGATTCGGCAGGTGAGTTGTTACACACTCCTTAGCGGGTACCGACTTCCATGGCCACCGTCCTGCTGTCTATATCAACCAACGCCTTTTATGGGGTCTCATGAGCGAGAAGTTAGGCACCTTAACCCAACGTTTGGTTCATCCCACAGCGCCAGTTCTGCTTACCAAAAATGGCCCACTTGGAGCTCGCGTTCGTGTCAACAGTTCAACGAAGAAACCGAGACAACATACCCATTGAAAGTTTGAGAATAGGTTGAGGTCGTTTCGACCCCAAGTCCTCTAATCATTCGCTTTACCGGATATAACCGCAAAGAACTCCAGCTATCCTGGGGGAAACTTCGGAGGGAACCAGCTACTAGATGGTTCGATTAGTCTTTCGCCCCTATACCCAAGTCTATCGATCGATTTGCACGTCAGAACCGATACGGACTTCCATCAGAGTTTCCTCTGACTTCGTCCTGCTCAGGCATAGTTCACCATCTTTCGGGTCGCAACCTGTACGCTCTACCGCTGCCCATCTGCAAGCAGACGAGACAGGGCCATGGTGCGCCGCCTCGAAAAGCGGATCCCATGTCAGCCGGTTAACCGACCTTTACTTTCATTTCGCCATGGGGTTTTCCACCCTTTGACTCGCGTACAAGTTACACTCCTCGGTCCGTGTTTCAAGACGGGTCGGAGAGGTGGTCGACTTTCACACTGACACCCTGCAAGCAGGATAAAACACTAGCCACGACAAACCTACCCGCAGACAAGACACCACCGAAGTGGGCAACGCAAGCGGTTCGGAACGCACAGCCAGTGCTGTCAGCGCAGCCATAGGCAACATACATCTTCCGCCGTCACAATTAAGCGACTTTGGAAAACTTAGTTACCCGACTACGTCAACTCTCTCCGGTTCCACTCCAGCGATTTCACGTTCTCTTGAACTCTCTCTTCAAAGTTCTTTGCAACTTTCCTTCACAGTACTTGTTTGCTATCGAATTCGCGTCTATATTTAGCCTTAGATGAAGTTTATCACCCACTTTAGGCTGCACTTTCAAGCAACCCGACTCCAAGATATGGCCGTACAGCTTGCTCCACTGTCCGCACAGGTCTCGCACCCTCTCGGGAATGTGGCCCCTATCAAAGGGACTTTGGACATGCAGCACAAACTGAAAGCCACACCTATACGCTACATTTCTCAACGGTGTAACACCGAGAGATTCAGCGCTGGGCTTCTCCCCGTTCACTCGCCGTTACTAAGGGAATCCTTGTTAGTTTCTTTTCCTCCGCTAAATGATATGCTTAAGTTCAGCGGGTAGTCACGCCTGAGCTCAGGTTGCATTGCAAATAACAGAAACATCGTTGTCATACTAGCCACTGCCAAAACGTTTTATAGTCGGTAAACGATTCAGCAGCAACAACGAGTTTGCTGTCATTCAGTGCACGTTAGCAAACTAGCCAGCTAACGTACATGTTGCAATATATTCTGATCTAGAACGGGAATCGCTAAATGCAAGTGCCGTTCGACAAACAGTGCCACAAGCTACACTGTAGTAGATATAAACAACCCTGAACCAGACGTGCCGAAGGGAAAACCCAACGGCGCTATGCGTTCAAAATTTCACCACTCTAAGCGTCTGCAATTCGTGGTAAATAACGCAGCTAGCTGCGTTTTTCATCGATACGCGAATCGACCGATCCATCGCTGAAGCTAGTCGATTGTGACGTAAAGTCACGATTCTGCAAACATTAAACGTAAAAAGTTATTGCTGTACTGGCGTCCGCGTTAGCAGATCATTAAGGTTTCCTGACAGACAGGTGCCGCATCAGGCGTTAGCCTAATGCTCAACCACCAACACAAGCAGTAAGGCGGCATTCATGCAATGCTCATCAAGTCTAAAGCTCAGCGAAACGCGAACTTCGCACAGCAATCACTGCCGCCACCCAGTAACGACTCTTGCTGCACATAGACACCTTACATAGGGCTGTAACGGTGGGCGATACTCCCAACCTTCCCGACAAAGTCGTGAAGACTAGCACGTTGGTTTCTCAGGATCAAAGGAACCATAAGGCTTCGACGATGATCCATCTGCAGGTTCACCTACAGATACCTTGTTACGACTTTTACCCGGTTCAAGCCATTGCGATTGAACTGTTTCCCGCCATAACGCGACCCGAAGGCCTCGATACAGCAGTCCGCAGTCCTCTCGAGACAGCTCAGTCCCGGACAGCGACGGGCGGTGTGTACAAATGGCAGGGACGTAATCAGCGTGAGCTGATGACTCACACTTACTAGGAATTCCTCGTTCAAGGGAAATAATTACAATTCCCTATCCCGGTCACGGAAGAGTTTCAACGGTTTACCAATGCCTTTCGGCAATGGATAGGCCAGCTGATTCTTCCATTGTAGCGCGCGTGCAGCCCCGGACATCTAAGGGCATCACAGACCTGTTATCGCTCAATCTCGTGCGGCTAAACACCGCTTATCCCTCTAAGAAGTAGACTGGACGTAAAAATCCAGCCACTATTTAGCAGGCTAGAGTCTCGCTCGTTATCGGAATAAACCAGACAAATCGCTCCACCAACTAAGAACGGCCATGCACCACCAACCACCAAATCGAGAAAGAGCTTTCAATCTGTCAATCCTTACGGTGTCCGGGCCGGGTGAGTTTTCCCGTGTTGAGTCAAATTAAGCCGCAGGCTCCACTCCTGGTGGTGCCATTCCGTCAATTTCTTTAAGTTTCAGCTTTGCAACCATACTACCCCAGGAACCGAAAGACTTTCGTTTCCGGGAAGCTCCTCGACAAGGCAACAATACCCCATCGGATCGCTAGATGGCATAGTTTACGGTCAGAACTAGGGCGGTATCTAATCGCCTTCGAACCTCTGACTTTCGTTCTTGATTAATGAAGACATTCTTGGCAAATGCTTTCGCTTTAGGGCGTCCCCCTGCGGTCCACGAATTTCACCTCTCGCGCAGGGATACGAATGCCCCCGAATTGTCCCTCTTAACCATTATTTCAGTTCCTGAACCAATAAATAGAACCGAAGTCCTCTTTTATTATTCCATGATCGAGCATTCAAGCAAACGCTTGTTCTGAGCACTCTAATTTATTCAAAGTAAACTCGCTAGCCACTAAAGAAGCCGAAACTTCAGTAGAAAACCAGCAAATAGTCGCAACAGCGATTAACGCCAAAGGCGAACCACTGCATGCGACTCAGATCCAACTACGAGCTTTTTAACCGCAGCAATGACGATTTACACTAGTGGAGCTGGAATTACCGCGGCTGCTGGCACCAGACTTGCCCTCCACTTGATCCTCGAAAAAAGGTTTATGATCAACTCATTGAAATGACCGTTCCATAGGAATGGTCTTTTTATTTTTAGTCACTATCTCATCTCTTCAAGAGTGGATAAGTTACGCGCCTGCTGCCTTCCTTGGATGTGGTAGCCGTTTCTAAGGCTCCCTCTCCGGAGTCGAACCCTTATTCTCCGTTACCCGTAATAACCATGGTAGACTAATAGACTACCATCAGGTTGATAGGGCAGACACTTTTTCGGAATATCGGCGGACAAGCCGCCGATATGCAGCGTTATTTAGAGTCAGCAAACTACACCCGAAGGTGATTGATTTGCTCTAATAATTGCACCCTTTCGAAAGTCAGGGTTTATTCGCATGTATTAGCTCCAGAATTGCCGCAGTTATCCAAAAGGACTTTCCGAATAAGGACAGATAATGAATACAGACAATGTGCGTGAGTGTCTCATGCCACATGCATGGAAAAACAGCGGTTAAATTTACAAGATAGCGCAGAAATACGCAATTGTTCTGAAACGAAGGTACTAGCGGACGCTTCAGATCTCGTGCAGGCTCTAAAAGTACATATTTTCGCAAATACAGACCTCCATCATCATCAACATAACGAGAGAACAGCGCTTCGAATGCGCCGTGAACTAAAAACTGCAAGCCACGCCCATTCCCACTCTCACTGGAAAGGGAGTGAGCAAATCGTTCAGATCCGTTCTAGATCGCAGAGTGAAAGTGCGTTTTCCCTCACCTATCTGGGAGAGGGAAAAAGTACGAGTTTTACGCCAGATGGAGCATTTACATGGTCCTCTGCGGAATCCGTGGCTACTGTAGTTTCAGGCTGGTCCTTGCGTTTGTCACGGTATCGTTCGGCTTCTCATTAATTTTTCTTTTTAGTTTTAGAGTATATGGTGTTGTTGTAGTTCCTCAAATTGTCCATGTGATGGTACTCGCAATTTATCACCGCGATGCATTTCTGCTGTTGTTTGAATCAGTATGTGTCTGCGCTAGAATGTCGTTCAATTCATCTACCTATGTACGACATCAGAGAGTGATTGCATAATGTTTACTATGTCTTCTCGCCTTTTCAGCTAATACGTTACTCCTCCGATGGTTCCTTGCGACATGCATGCACTATAAATATCAATGGTGGAGCAGTTATCTACATATCTACAAATAAGCCATCGTCGCCGATAGTGACAACATTCGAATTTTATTCGTACCGGTGTGCGTGGGAAGGGAATACCGCGACTCTTGACTCGTTTCTTTGCTTACCACTTATTTGTTATCGTTTCTTCTTTACAATGTTGTTACCGATTCATTATACCTATCTTTAGATCGGATCAACAAATCGTTAAGCGAAGAATCAAGAATCTCAAGGTTTAACAGTGTAATTCCGTTTTGATTTAAAAGATCACTTTCACTGTAGCGAATAACCAAGACAAGCACTAATACGTAGGAACACTAGTTCTACTAATTGCCTTCCCGTTTATTTATTAATTTCGACGAATTCGAGACGCGTCAGAACAAACGAACTGAAAAATGTAGAACGAAGAATACCCCGTACTCTAGTATAAGAAAATTGCTTGCATTGACCGGTTAAACGGCGGTCTCCCCTGCTGGCTCATTCTTCATGCTGATCGAATTATTCACTCATTTTAGTTGCTTTCTTCTCTCTCTTGTCAGTTAGCTACACTAGTTCCCGTAGCTTTAATCCCCTATTCCTTGTGCTTATTTACGCGTTCCGTCACCTCATCGTATATTTCTCTCTTTATGATTTCTCGTAAGCATGGTGTAGTATGTACATACATAGATATCATCGCTCATTTTCGTTATTTGCAGGTACCACTTCTTTTCGTAATGCTCGTACGTTGTGCACATCGATGAATTAGAGGCGACTACGTCACAATACCACTATCTTTTTCAGCAGAAGTGGGTTGTTTTGTTTTCGTTTCTTTTTTTTTGAATTGAATATCACTTCTCTGTTATTACATTGTTCCTGCATGTTTTCTTCTTTCCTTTCTAAAAGAATTTTATCGAGTTTTTCGAACCTCCACAAAATAAAACGCGAACAGCTACATAATGAGTTCTGATTCAGTTTCATTTCGTTTTTGTCGAGTTGGAGAGCGAGTGGAAGTATTGTTAACTATCCGTGATTGGCAGGTCTTCCTTGTCAGACGGAATATGACCCTAAAAATCACAATTTCTCAATGGGTTTTCAATATTCATAGGATACTTTTGACACTGCTTAGGCTCGAACCCGGGGCCGCATCCAAGAAAGTTGGAAATATGGGTTAAATGGGATAAACCGGTAAAAGTGGGCGTGGCCGCGTTTTCCTGCGATCCAAGAAAATTTGTCCGCCGAAGTTTTTCCTCCCAACGGAAAATATTAATCCGCGTGAAAACGTCTGGATATATGGGAAAAATGGGAGAATTCCTCAGTGAAAAGTACTCGTTCTACTAATAAGCGATAGTTTAGCAACTACGAAATGCATTTTGGTAAAAAATGATGATTGATTAATGATTTCCACTGCAACCCATGTCCACATTACTAATGATTGCTTCACGCTAAGCATATTGACCAAAACGTTGTTTTGTTTTGCGCGTCGTATGCAGAGATAGTGCTGTTTGAGCGGAACACTTAGCAGAAAAGCACAGGATATAAAAAAACACTTTTTTTGGTATTTCAACAGTAATTTAGCTAATAACTGTAATGGTAATCACTCCTTGAACAAGCACCCATGATATCACACCTACCTGGGACACACTAATCTGTGATGACCTCTTCAGTCAAGTTTCTAAGGATGTCGTTTATAAATTCAACTGACGATTCTTGTATGGGATGGTTTTACACTTCTAAGCAGAAGTGTATACCCCATACGCATCTTCTTATAATAGAACAGAAAACTTCTCCGGATCAAGTAGTAATGTGGGTGTTTCTAGAGAAAGAATAACGAACGACTTCCTATCATTTCCAAAAGTGTAAACGAGCCCTCACTTCACGATTGTAGGGAATATGCGCGCAAACAGTTGAGAAATCAGATCCGTTCCCGAAATTAAGTCATTTTCAAGCCTATAACATGCGATATAGTTCAACTACGCGTCAACAAAACTCTGCTCCAATCGCAGAACAGCGAACATTTTCGAATCTTTGCGTTGAAACGGAAAACTCGTACACGGGTATGTTCCCAAACTGGATAAATCGTTCTTGGATTGCAGGATCGGGAAAGTCGCCATTACGCGGCTACATTTCCGTCTGGATTTCGTTTCCAACGGATATGTTCTTGGATACGGCCTCCGAATCGACATCGAAGGTACAGGAAGCGTCAATTACGATTGCACTTCTCCGCAGTTTGAAGTGCCGCACCATCGACGCGGTGCGTGCAAGACAACATCCGACATTCAAATCGCCCAACCGCGATCGTGATTGACGTTCCCTGTATGGGCGACTTCAGCGTCCGCAATCCATCGGCTGAACTTTATATTGGCAGTGCAAAAAAGTTTACAAGTCTCACCATAATTCCAAGAGATTTCTGTCCATCTCATTGCGACGTAAATGGGAGTATAGGACCCTATTCATGCTCACCGCTCGGAAAAGACGCGCCACTCCGAAATTTCACAGTTTCCGTGCTATAATAAGGCGGCGAAAATGGAAACGTGGTTTGTTTGCGCGGCAATCGCGACGGCAAGATTAGGAGCATTCCCATCTCTTGTCCATGCGAAGGTGCCTACGTAACGTTTACGTGTGTCTTTTCGCTACTTCAGTTAATCTGTTAATTCTCTAATGGTGCCTTGCTACTGTGTTAATGCCACTGTGTCAGTGGAACAATTCTGAATAATATAACTACAAATGTGCGCTTGTCGATGATAGTGCTACAATTCGAATTACATCCCTACAACAAGGCACGAGTTGGGGGCACCGCGGCTTCTGACTCGATCTTTGCTGCCCGCTTATTCCATATAGTTTCTTCGTTGCAATGTTGCTACCGATTCATTATACCAGTCTGAAGATCAGGAAATCGTTAGGCGGAGAATCAAGAATCTCAAGCTCTAGCCGTATCATTCCATTTTGATTCACAAGGTCACTATCACTATAGCGAATAACAAATACATAAACAATGATGTGTAGGAACACCAGTTCGACTACCTGCCTTCTCTGTTTCTTCTTCCATTTCAATGAATTCGGGATTGCAAAAACAAACGAACTGAAAAGTGTTGAAAGGAAATTTCCGCCTTATTCTAATATAAGAGAGTTGCCTGCATTGACCAGTTATACAAGTGAAGGTCTCCGGTCTCCAATGCTGGTTCGTCATTTGTGTTGATCGAACTCTTCAGTCAATCCAGCTGCTTTCCTCTCAGTTAGTTACACTATTTCTCTCAGTTTTAGTTCCATATTACTGTTTCTTATTTCTGCGTTCCGTAGCCTTTTCGTGTACTCCTCTTTATGACTTCCCTAAGGATGGTGGAATAGATAAAATCGCTGATTTTCGTTGATTCCAGGTACCACTTTTTTTAATGCTCATGCGGTGATTAAATCGAAAACGTGGAAGTCATTATGTTACAATACCAGTACCACCTTCAGCAGAAGTGGGTTGTTTCGTTTTCCTTCCTTTTTTGAATTGATTACCACTTTTCTGTTATTACATAAGCCGCGCATTTGTTTCTGCAAGTTTCCTTTTTCTCGCTGAACAAATTTCATCAAGTTAGGCGAACAATTTCATAATAAAACAAAGGGCGCTATTCCACTTGTTCTGTCCCAAAATCTCAAAATCTAAAATTCCTCTGAAACTTCGTCTAGTTGGAGGGGGAGTTATTTGACATGCTGGTACACTCATTTTGTGGCGTAACCCCATTTGGGTAGGGTCACGGTAGGGTAAGGGTAAGTAAGTCATCTCACGGAATCACCTGAATTTTTGTCTACGGGGGATTTTTGACAGCTGATTACGAATATCACATTTATTTTGCAAGTTGAAAGCAATTTGAGGTTTTCATATGGACAATACTTGCTCTAAGCCTGCCCTGAATGGTTAATGAATTCAAACTCAAACACTCTGAACCGGAGGTGTACGGTAATCTTGCAGTTGTTTAGGCCTAGAGTCTCCTTCTCAATGGACAGTGAGCTAGGGGTTTACGAAGTTTTCTTCCTACGATTTTAAACTCAAATAGTGCCATAGTCGTGGTCGTGGGATGTCGCTTGCGCTTGACGATCAGGCGTTGAGGACAGCCGTGGAACCCAAACCGGATCTTACCATCCGGAGACGAGAGCGAGGATGGATGCTCACTACACTACAGTTTCAAAACATCTGACCTCTATCAGCTGGGTGAGAAAGACGTGGACGTCAACACCACAGGATCTGACTGACCAGTGTCTTCTCCAGTGTGACACCGTTTCTTGACAATTAATTGACAATTAATTTTTCGTCGCAAAACGACTCATTTCTAGGCCATATAATTACCGTAGACGAAGCTCGGTTTCTGAACGATAACAAGTAGTGCAGATGGGTATGGGCTGAGACGTTTTCTTAATCCTAAGTTTTCTTAAACAAGAGTTTCGCTTTAGGGAGGTTGTGTCAGGAGTTTATTGGTTCTGTAAGGGTGTCACTGACCGACCGCAGCCTTTTCGTAAAAATCTGCAGTAGATATGGTAGGCAGTGATGAACAGAATGAGCTTTTCCACTTGCTCCAAGGTGGCGCTAAGCTTCTTACTCAAAAATTCACCCGGCAAAAATTGGCGCAATAAGGCATCCAGATTCGCATTCATCCTTCTCGATGGTCAGACCTTTTCCTCACTGAATATCACTTTTCCTAGGTCCCAGATGGAAACCTGTGAGAGCAGCAGATTGCTGACCTGGAGCATGCTGAAATCGCTCTCCAAAAGTTTGTGAATTGTCGCTATATCAGTTTTTGTTGTAAAGGCATGGAATATGCATTCAATTGTTGGGAAGGATTTGTCGAATTGAATGGGTGCTAAACTGATTAGCGAAGTTGGTTTGAGCCGAGTTATAACACATTGAACTGAAGTGTTCGTTTCGGCAATTAATTTCGCACCAACCTGATATTTGCAGGCGCTTTCGAGCACGCTGTGGGACAAGTCCACAAAGTCAATATGGAACAACGTGGGTCCGCCTAGATATATGAATCAATGATTGAGAATAAGTGAGGGTGATTTTTTCAGTTCACTTCCGAGTTTCTTTTTTTTGCTGGAATTTCTGGACAGTATGTGCAGTGTGGTGGCGTCCCGCTCATTCTACTTTTCTGGTCATTTACACACATCAACCTATTTTTTGCGCAAGTTGGGGTTACAGCAAACTATTTGGCCAAAAGATTCACGAAAGTTTTCCAAAGAACTGCACAAGAGAGTAACATCTCACTGCATCGTTGAGCACTGTGCTGCTCCAAAAATGATGTCCTTATCCTAAAAGAGACGTTTTTTGAGTTCATTACTTCACCAGTTTAAAAGATAGATACACAAACTTCAAACCACTCTAAAGCTGAAGACCTGCACTGTCTGTTTTCTGAAAATGTCTTGCAATCTTCACAATTCGGTGATTTTTGGAATCGACATTATGCGATGATGTGAAAGACGGTTTTGATACCCCCTTCTCAAAATTTGCAATTAGAGGTTATTCTTCGCTCTCATTACGAATTTGGTATCCATATGTTTTGTGTCCTGGTCTTTTTTTAGCAAGTGAGGTTTACAAACAATTGTGATGAGCGAAACCCTTTTAAAAAGATTCTTATGCAGCCAATAATATCACCTCCTTATGTTACTTTTTTGAGTTTACGGTAGAATTTCAACCTTTAAGCTACTGGCGAAGAGATTACTATTGTTGCTTGTGAGCAAACGGGAAGGAGAAAAACGTTCCTATTTTGCCCCAAAATCGTAAAAATTTATCTCTTTGAAACTTTACATGTGGTAATTTAAATTCTTTATGAATATGGATAAGCAAATATCAATTTGTTTCAGGGGTTTTGTTTTTGCTCTAGAATTGCCGTTTATCCGAGCTATATCATATTCTTAGATCCAGAAATCAATATTAACGATACATCTGTTGAGTGGCAATCTGGCGGCATTGTATCCGAGAGGTACGCCCGCAGGCACAGTGCATATCTGCGAGGCATTTCTTACACCTCATCTGGCGATGGGTTAATGATCGATTACACAGAAAACACCGTGAATTTACATACATGTGAAAGATTCTTGGAAAATCATATGAAGTTGACCTTTATAGCGCAGAGTTAATGATGGTTCACATGCTCAAATATCTTTTATTAACAAAGCTTAGAACTCCAATCTTCAGACAAATTCAATGAGAAGGATCGCAAGGATTGGAGACTAAAAATTTCTCCGAAGGTTTCACCTTCACCTTCTTCATGTTTCTCATTTTCACTTGTTTGGAACTCATGTGCATAAAAAAATTTTTGGAAGTTGAAATCTTGCCGAATTAGATTTAAGAAAAAATTATGAACACTGACCATATGCATTCTGGAAATAAATTCTTACGTAATAAAACAACGGAAATAGTAGTTGTAATCTTGTACGATACATTTAAGATTCAGAGAATATTTGAGAAATTTCAGGGAAGTTTAGTATCTATCGTATATTTTTTGGAACACCACTAAAATGACTTCACGATACAAAGCAGATGTCAAATTCGTAATTACCATGTTGAATAACCTCCAGATGAATGTTTTTTCTTGAAATCGCCGATCTTTTTTTCAAAATTGAAATTACAGTTCTATTCAAAAAATAAAAAGTCGCCGTCTTATGCATTGTATTGGAACTCTGCCAAGCGCCGAATCCCCGTATGCAGACGCGTTTCTGGTGTTGAATGCGAATAGAGCAGGGGATTATCACTAGAGCATGAAAAGTGTAACTTTGCGAATTGAGGTGTTTTCCTGTGCTAATTGCAATGCATAGTACCCAGATATGTATAGTGGAGTCGTCTTGACAGTGCGTTTTCCACGACAGCGGCTCCCTGGCATTGGAGCACGCAGCGCGGTCGGTCAAAAAGTTGACCTATGATTCATCTAGTATCTTTGAAAAGTTTTGTAGCTTGTTTCTCCTTATATACTCCTTTCTCAGCTCTTAGAACAAATGAAGAAGGGAACAGACGATAAACCCCATCAAAGAAGCCGGATCCATCGTGGGTCAACTCTTTGACCAACCGCACTGCGTGCTCCAATGCCAGCGTGGCCGCTACCGCGGACAACGCACTGTCAAAACGACTCCACTATACAAAAATTGTTCTTGTGATCGTGAAATAACAAATTTTGTCGTTGCATTGAAGCTCTACCTTTGTATACTCGATCCATTTTGTGGTCCTTGACCTCAACTCTTGAACAGAGGTCTACAAAATCTTAAAGAAGTGAGCAATATAAATTGTTAGAGAATGCACCAGACTCGCAGAATTGGCAGGAGCAGTTCCTTCCATTTCACCACCCCTATTAACGTTATGGCGCAATTTGTCCCCAAGAGTCGCTCGTTTTGAATGTGTAGAGTCACCTCTTACTGAAGTTTCCCTAACCTTTAAATTCCGGGCGATTCTGCATTTCACTGTTCCGGAAAATTGAGGTAAAGTTTTGAGGCTGTTCTTCCCAGGAAAACAGTTGGAAACCGGGTGGATGAAAGTCGCAGCTACTTTGCCGAATTTTTCCTACTCACATTTTCTCGCTGATGCTGGGTAAAAATTCCCCTAGCCTTTAAATTCCGGGCGATTCTGCATTTCCTGTTCCGGAAAATTGAGGTAAAGTTTTGAGGCTGTTCTTCCCAGAAAAACAGTTGGAAACCGGGTGGATAAAAGTCGCAGCTACTTTGCCGAATTTTTCCTACTCACATTTTTTCGCCGACGTTGGGTAGAAGTTTCCCTAACCTTTAAATTCCGGGCGATTCTGCATTTCACTGTTCCGGAAAATTGAGGTAAAGTTTTGAGGCTGTTCTTCCCAGAAAAACAGTTGGAATCCGGGTGGATGAAAGTCGCAGCTACTTTGCCGAATTTTTCCTACTCACATTTTCTCGCTGATGCTGGGTAAAAATTCCCCTTGCCTTTAAATTCCGGGCGATTCTGCATTTCCCTGTTCCGGAAAATTAAGGTAAAGTTTTGAGGCTGTTCTTCCCAGAAAAACAGTTGGAAACCGGGTGGATGAAAGTCGCAGCTACTTTGCCGAATTTTTCCTACTCACATTTTCTCGCCGACGTTGGGTAGAAGTTTCCCTAACCTTTAAATTCCGGGCGATTCTGCACTTCACTGTTCCGGAAAATTGAGGTAAAGTTTTGAGGCTGTTCTTCCCAGAAAAACAGTTGGAATCCGGGTGGATGAAAGTCGCAGCTACTTTGCCGAATTTTTCCTACTCACATTTTCTCGCCGACGTTGGGTAGAAGTTTCCCTAACCTTTAAATTCCGGGCGATTCTGCATTTCCCTGTTCCGGAAAATTGAGGTAAAGTTTTGAGGCTGTTCTTCCCAGAAAAACAGTTGGAAACCGGGTGGATGAAAGTCGCAGCTACTTTGCCGAATTTTTCCTACTCACATTTTCTCGCCGACGTTGGGTAGAAGTTTCCCTAACCTTTAAATTCCGGGCGATTCTGCATTTCACTGTTCCGGAAAATTGAGGTAAAGTTTTGAGGCTGTTCTTCCCAGAAAAACAGTTGGAAACCGGGTGGATGAAAGTCGCAGCTACTTTGCCGAATTTTTCCTACTCACATTTTCTCGCTGATGCTGGGTAAAAATTCCCCTTGCCTTTAAATTCCGGGCGATTCTGCATTTCCCTGTTCCGGAAAATTAAGGTAAAGTTTTGAGGCTGTTCTTCCCAGAAAAACAGTTGGAAACCGGGTGGATGAAAGTCGCAGCTACTTTGCCGAATTTTTCCTACTCACATTTTCTCGCCGACGTTGGGTAGAAGTTTCCCTAACCTTTAAATTCCGGGCGATTCTGCACTTCACTGTTCCGGAAAATTGAGGTAAAGTTTTGAGGCTGTTCTTCCCAGAAAAACAGTTGGAATCCGGGTGGATGAAAGTCGCAGCTACTTTGCCGAATTTTTCCTACTCACATTTTCTCGCCGACGTTGGGTAGAAGTTTCCCTAACCTTTAAATTCCGGGCGATTCTGCATTTCACTGTTCCGGAAAATTGAGGTAAAGTTTTGAGGCTGTTCTTCCCAGAAAAACAGTTGGAAACCGGGTGGATGAAAGTCGCAGCTACTTTGCCGAATTTTTCCTACTCACATTTTCTCGCCGACGTTGGGTAGAAGTTTCCCTAACCTTTAAATTCCGGGCGATTCTGCACTTCACTGTTCCGGAAAATTGAGGTAAAGTTTTGAGGCTGTTCTTCCCAGAAAAACAGTTGGAATCCGGGTGGATGAAAGTCGCAGCTACTTTGCCGAATTTTTCCTACTCACATTTTCTCGCCGACGTTGGGTAGAAGTTTCCCTAACCTTTAAATTCCGGGCGATTCTGCATTTCACTGTTCCGGAAAATTGAGGTAAAGTTTTGAGGCTGTTCTTCCCAGAAAAACAGTTGGAAACCGGGTGGATGAAAGTCGCAGCTACTTTGCTGAATTTTTCCTACTCACATTTTCTCGCCGACGTTGGGTAGAAGTTTCCCTAACCTTTAAATTCCGGGCGATTCTGCATTTCACTGTTCCGGAAAATCGAGGTAAAGTTTTGAGGCTGTTCTTCCCAGAAAAACAGTTGGAAACCGGGCCGAATTTTTCCTACTCACATTTTCTCGCCGACGTTGGGTAGAAGTTTCCCTAACCTTTAAATTCCGGGCGATTCTGCATTTCACTGTTCCGGAAAATTGAGGTAAAGTTTTGAGGCTGTTCTTCCCAGAAAAACAGTTGGAAACCGGGTGGATGAAAGTCGCAGCTACTTTGCCGAATTTTTCCTACTCACATTTTCTCGCCGACGTTGGGTAGAAGTTTCCCTAACCTTTAAATTCCGGGCGATTCTGCATTTCCCTGTTCCGGAAAATTAAGGTAAAGTTTTGAGGCTGTTCTTCCCAGAAAAACAGTTGGAAACCGGGCCGAATTTTTCCTACTCACATTTTCTCGCCGACGTTGGGTAGAAGTTTCCCTAACCTTTAAATTCCGGGCGATTCTGCACTTCACTGTTCCGGAAAATTGAGGTAAAGTTTTGAGGCTGTTCTTCCCAGAAAAACAGTTGGAATCCGGGTGGATGAAAGTCGCAGCTACTTTGCCGAATTTTTCCTACTCACATTTTCTCGCCGACGTTGGGTAGAAGTTTCCCTAACCTTTAAATTCCGGGCGATTCTGCATTTCACTGTTCCGGAAAATTGAGGTAAAGTTTTGAGGCTGTTCTTCCCAGGAAAACAGTTGGAAATCGGATGAATGAAAGTCGCAGCTACTTTGCCGAATTTTTCCTCCTCACATTTTCTCGCTGATGCTGGGTAAAAATTCCCCTAGCCTTTAAATTCCGGGCGATTCTGCATTTCACTGTTCCGGAAAATTCAGTTAAAGTTTTGAGGCTGTTCTTCCCAGGAAAACAGTTGGAAATCGGATGAATGAAAGTCGCAGCTACTTTGCCGAATTTTTCCTCCTCACATTTTCTCGCTGATGCTGGGTAAAAATTCCCCTAGCCTTTAAATTCCGGGCGATTCTGCATTTCACTGTTCCGGAAGATTCAGTTAAAGTTTTGAGGCTGTTCTTCCCAGAAAACAGTTGGAAACCGGGTGAATGAAAGTCGCAGCTACTTTGCCGAATTTTTCCTACTCACATTTTCTCGCTGATGCTGGGTAAAAATTCCCCTAGCCTTTAAATTCCGGGCGATTCTGCATTTCACTGTTCCGGAAGAGTCAGTTAAAGTTTTGATTGAGGCTGTTCTTCCCAGAAAAACAGTTGGAAACCGGGTGGATGAAAGTCGCAGCGACTTTGCCGAATTTTTCCTACTCACATTCTCGCTGATGCTGGGTAAAAATTCCCCTTGCCTTTAAATTCCGGGCGATTCTGCATTTCACTGTTCCGGAAAATTGAGGTAAAGTTTTGAGGCTGTTCTTCCCAGAAAAACAGTTGGAAACCGGGTGGATAAAAGTCGCAGCTACTTTGCCGAATTTTTCCTACTCACATTTTTTCGCCGACGTTGGGTAGAAGTTTCCCTAACCTTTAAATTCCGGGCGATTCTGCATTTCACTGTTCCGGAAAATTGAGGTAAAGTTTTGAGGCTGTTCTTACCAGGAAAACAGTTGGAAACCGGGTGGATGAAGTCGCAGCTACTTTGCCGAATTTTTCCTACTCACATTTTCGCGCCGACGTTGGGTAGAATCCCCTAGCCTTTAAATTCCGGGCGATTCTGCATTTCACTGTTCCGGAAAATTGAGGTAAAGTTTTGAGGCTGTTCTTCCCAGAAAAACAGTTGGAAACCGGGTGGATGAAAGTCGCAGCTACTTTGCCGAATTTTTCCTACTCACATTCTCGCTGATGCTGGGTAAAAATTCCCCTTGCCTTTAAATTCCGGGCGATTCTGCATTTCACGGTTCCGGAAAATTGAGGTAAAGTTTTGAGGCTGTTCTTCCCAGAAAAACAGTTGGAAACCGGGTGGATGAAAGTCGCAGCTACTTTGCCGAATTTTTCCTACTCACATTTTCTCGCTGATGCTGGGTAAAAATTCCCCTTGCCTTTAAATTCCGGGCGATTCTGCATTTCCCTGTTCCGGAAAATTGAGGTAAAGTTTTGAGGCTGTTCTTCCCAGAAAAACAGTTGGAAACCGGGCCGAATTTTTCCTACTCACATTTTCTCGCCGACGTTGGGTAGAAGTTTCCCTAACCTTTAAATTCCGGGCGATTCTGCATTTCACTGTTCCGGAAAATTGAGGTAAAGTTTTGAGGCTGTTCTTCCCAGAAAAACAGTTGGAAACCGGGTGGATGAAAGTCGCAGCTACTTTGCCGAATTTTTCCTACTCACATTTTCTCGCCGACGTTGGGTAGAAGTTTCCCTAACCTTTAAATTCCGGGCGATTCTGCATTTCACTGTTCCGGAAAATTGAGGTAAGTTTTGAGGCTGTTCTTTCCAGAAAAACAGTTGGAAACCGGGCCTAATTTTTCCTACTCACATTTTCTCGCCGACGTTGGGTAGAAGTTTCCCTAACCTTTAAATTCCGGCGACTTGCATTTCACTGTTCCGGAAAATTGAGGTAAAGTTTTGAGGCTGTTCTTCCCAGAAAAACAGTTGGAAACCGGGTGGATGAAAATGCAGCTACTTTGCCGAATTTTTCCTACTCACATTTTCTCGCCGACGTTGGGTAGAAGTTTCCCTAACCTTTAAATTCCGGGCGATTCTGCATTTCACTGTTCCGGAAAATTGAGGTAAAGTTTTGAGGCTGTTCTTCCCAGAAAAACAGTTGGAAACCGGGCCGAATTTTTCCTACTCACATTTTCTCGCTGATGCTGAGTAAAAATTCCCCTAGCCTTTAAATTCCGGGCGATTCTGCATTTCACTGTTCCGGAAAATTGAGGTAAAGTTTTGAGGCTGTTCTTACCAGGAAAACAGTTGGAAACCGGGTGGATGAAAGTCGCAGCTACTTTGCCGAATTTTTCCTACTCACATTTTCTCGCTGATGCTGGGTAAAAATTCCCCTAGCCTTTAAATTCCGGGCGATTCTGCATTTCACTGTTCCGGAAAATTGAGGTAAAGTTTTGAGGCTGTTCTTCCCAGAAAAACAGTTGGAAACCGGGTGGATGAAAGTCGCAGCTACTTTGCCGAATTTTTCCTACTCACATTTTCTCGCCGACGTTGGGTAGAAGTTTCCCTAACCTCTAAATTCCGGGCGATTCTGCATTTCACTGTTCCGGAAAATTGAGGTAAAGTTTTGAGGCTGTTCTTCCCAGAAAAACAGTTGGAAACCGGGTGGATGAAAGTCGCAGCTACTTTGCCGAATTTTTCCTACTCACATTTTCTCGCCGACGTTGGGTAGAAGTTTCCCTTACCTTTAAATTCCGGGCGATTCTGCATTTCCCTGTTCCGGAAAATTAAGGTAAAGTTTTGAGGCTGTTCTTCCCAGAAAAACAGTTGGAAACCGGGCCGAATTTTTCCTACTCACATTTTCTCGCCGACGTTGGGTAAAAATTCCCCAACCTTTAAATTCCGGCGATTCTGCATTTCACTGTTCCGGAAAATTGAGGTAAAGTTTTGAGGCTGTTCTTCCCAGAAAAACAGTTGGAAACCGGGTGGATGAATGTCGCAGCTGTTTTCCCGAATTTATCCTCCTCACATTTTCTCGCTCATGTTGGGTAAAAATTCCCCTTGCCTTTAAATTCCGTGCGATTCTGCATTTCCCTGTTCCGGAAAATTCAGTTAAGGTTTTGAGGCTGTTCTTCCCAGAAAAACAGTTGGAAACCGTCTGAAAGAATGTCGCAGCTGTTTTCCCGAATTTTTCCTCCTCACATTTTCTCGCCGACGTTGGGTAGAAGTTTCCCTAGCCTTTAAATTCCGGGCGATTCTGCACTTCACTGTTCCGGAAAATTGAGGTAAAGTTTTGAGGCTGTTCTTCCCAGAAAAACAGTTGGAATCCGGGTGGATGAAAGTCGCAGCTACTTTGCCGAATTTTTCCTACTCACATTTTCTCGCCGACGTTGGGTAGAAGTTTCCCTAACCTTTAAATTCCGGGCGATTCTGCACTTCACTGTTCCGGAAAATTGAGGTAAAGTTTTGAGGCTGTTCTTCCCAGAAAAACAGTTGGAAACCGGGCCGAATGTTTCCCGATGACATTTTCTCGCCGACGTTGGGTAGAAGTTTCCCTAACCTTTAAATTCCGGGCGATTCTGCAGTTCACTGTTCCGGAAAATTGAGGTAAAGTTTTGAGGCTGTTCTTCCCAGAAAAACAGTTGGAAACCGGGTGGATGAAAGTCGCAGCTACTTTGCCGAATTTTTCCTACTCACATTTTCTCGCCGACGTTGGGTAGAAGTTTCCCTTACCTTTAAATTCCGGGCGATTCTGCATTTCCCTGTTCCGGAAAATTAAGGTAAAGTTTTGAGGCTGTTCTTCCCAGAAAAACAGTTGGAAACCGGGCCGAATTTTTCCTACTCACATTTTCTCGCCGACGTTGGGTAGAAGTTTCCCTAACCTTTAATTTGGGGCGATTCTGCACTTCACTGTTCCGGAAAATTGAGGTAAAGTTTTGAGGCTGTTCTTCCCAGAAAAACAGTTGGAATCCGGGTGGATGAAAGTCGCAGCTACTTTGCCGAATTTTTCCTACTCACATTTTCTCGCTGATGCTGGGTAAAAATTCCCCTTGCCTTTAAATTCCGGGCGATTCTGCATTTCCCTGTTCCGGAAAATTAAGGTAAAGTTTTGAGGCTGTTCTTCCCAGAAAAACAGTTGGAAACCGGGTGGATGAAAGTCGCAGCTACTTTGCCGAATTTTTCCTACTCACATTTTCTCGCCGACGTTGGGTAGAAGTTTCCCTAACCTTTAAATTCCGGGCGATTCTGCACTTCACTGTTCCGGAAAATTGAGGTAAAGTTTTGAGGCTGTTCTTCCCAGAAAAACAGTTGGAATCCGGGTGGATGAAAGTCGCAGCTACTATCAACTTCACTCTAAGCCTTTTTAAAGAACTTGTTGGAACAAAAATTTACTTGAAAAGACTATAGATGCGAGGAAAGCAACAGAAAAAGACATGGTAATTTTGATTGATGGAGCTTCGTATCCATACTCAAAAAAAAAACCACCAATATTCTGGACAAACCTGTATATCTCCAATTACGTTTCCTGATCCACCTTCACCAAAAGCCGAGTAGCCAAATGCAATTATCAGGAACGCCAGAACATCCAGGCCGAACATTATCGGATAGAGGTCTCTAAAACCATGAATAATCGAGCTCCTCGCACCTGTAGCGGTACTCTACAGTGACCTACCTAATATATCTGAACTTCGGCTTAAATAGCTGCCGAATAAAGCGCACGATTGGGTTTCCTCCTGATTCAGCATTTGCTGCGCCTCCTTCCTGTACTGTCACCGATGATCCCGGCTTCACTGATGCCGGATCTTTGCCAGCTTCCTTTCGCTTCTCCTCTGAAAACATAACCACCAGCAATAAGAGCTTCAAAAATGCAAAAACACGTCCTCACCATCAATATGCTCGTCTGATGAAGTCGGGGCCTGACCATCAGGAGATTTTGCATGTTTTCCAGTTACTGCTTTACCACCATGTGGTGAATCCTAAACAGCATGAATTTTCCTAAACTATCTCTTAACAGAACAAAAAAAAAACGATTGAGAATGCAAACAAAGAAGATCAGCTGAAAACGCGATTTTAGATTATAAAACTAGATCCTTACCTCCAAGTCAACCTCCTCCTCAGTTTCGCTCACAGAATGTTCATTTTGGAAAGTCACGGTCAAATTAGCATCCTGAAAATGGAAAACACACTTTCTCAGCTATTGCGCCCTCCCCTCGATGGCTGTCCTCAGGAAAAAAAAAGGAAAAACTCTCGTAAACACATTTTTTCGCTCGAGTTACCCAAGGGCAGAAGAAAAATCTTTGTGATGTCGAGAAACAATTTACCTTCCATAGTCCCAACTTCCTCAGCATGTACCTATGGAAGAAGAGAGCGAACAGCAGAGTGACATCATAAACAGCGAAATTACTCTGCCTTTGGACGCCGAGGACCTGCAATTCAGAAACTGCAGAACTTTTCGAAAAAAAGAAAGAAAATTAGTCTAGACCATAATGATGTATAGAGTGGATTATGAGAGAGGAATGAAAAAGAATGAGAAAACAAAACTCACGGGAACGAGTAAAGGGAAAAATTAGTATAGGACATTGGGTACTTTTGGAAAGGGTCTCTTACTCAAATTGATTTGCTTTTTTGGTAGAGGTCTTAGAGATGAGGGAGAGAGAGAGGGAGGAGACGGAGAGGAGGGAGAGGAGAAAGAGAGGAGAGAGAGGAGAGACAGCAATTGGAATGGCAAAGAACAGAAAATGAGAATAAATAGCGGAGAATGATTGAAAGGAAAGTTACCATGAACGGCTTACTTTTTCCGGAGTTAAAGGATCAGCAGCTTGCTTCGATTGAGTAGACACACTGTTGAAATCGAATATGGTAAATTGGCAGATGAACTTTGTCACGATCTGAAAGTAACCCATTAATCCTCAAAACAAAATCTACGCAGCAAATCGATCAATACTAATCAATAGCTTTCTTGAAAAACACGTACATATTTACATAGGCAAAGATCAAATTAATTTGGAATTACCTACCACGAACTCAGTGTACGCAATCATAGCCACCCAGAAGAACTTGCTTGGTCGCGGATTCGACAGCGTACCCCAGAAGAACACCATCAATGGTAGTGGAAGGGTAATGATGCCTGAAACAGCGAACAGTTCATAATTACTTCGGAAACAAGGAAAAACCTCTTCACTGTACCTGCTCCGCTAGCATGTGCCAAAACTGCCAGTAAATAGCAAATGAGATCAGTGTTGGCTGCAACACAACTTCCTAGCGCATTTATCAGTTTTGCCAGCACAGATCGTTGCTGCCAGTCGGTCAGAGCTGCGGATTCCATCCTTAAATCGCGCAGTTCAAATAAAAATCGAGGTGGTATTTAGCAGACACAAGGGCTACAGCGCTAAAATCTTAACAGCACATGGGCTTATTTTAAGATTTCGCAGACAACTGCCATTTGTTTGCTGTTCCGAAAAACGTCGGCAAAGCTTGAGAGAACAACATCGACTACCAAGCAACTCACCTCTGAATATCGCCTTCGCTTTGAACTAGCAACAAGTCCGTCATATTCATGCCTTTTCGCAGCTCCGTCAGCCTTCTGGATGTGTCCGAAAGAGACTGGAACAACGGAATTTTTGGGATAACCACAGTAACTACAGAAAAAATATAATACGCAACCAATGGACATGGCACTCACTTCGCTATGGTCTTCTTTGAGCTTTTCCTTCTCTTTTTTCAAGACATACGCCACATATCTGTGTTCTCTCGATAGTCGGTTTAGGTACGCACTCAGCATGTCTATCGCATTCACAAGCATCTTCAGGATGAATTTCACAAACGTCGCCAGCTTCGACTCTAAAACTTCTAGCTATAAATAAACATAAATGTAAAGTGAACAAATGCGTAAGAAGCAAAAGGGTAACAAAAATTGCAGAATAAATTTGAAAAGTAACCCTGCAGACCTTGCGCAACCGATTCCGTCCTCGCCGACGACTCTTTTGATGTTCCCATGGGGGTTTCCTTAAACGATATGTTAATAGCAATGAATGAGTCTGGTACAAACAGGAAAGAAGTAAAAATCCGAGAAACCCAGGGAATGAACACTTTCTGTTTAATTTCTCGAAAAAAAATGTAAGAAAAAGAAGTGATAACAGGAAACAAAGCATTAAAAAATAGGTTAGAGTGGACATGAACAACAGAGGACCCTATGGATTATTTCAAAAGGAAAAATGAGTCTGCGATCAACAGAATCGAAGCGAAAAAACGAAATGAACACGACACACCCCCTGCGTATGGGTTTCCTTGCTCATCGCCTCGATCATTCGCGCCTCGGCATTTCTGATCTTTTCCGCTTCCTTCACCTGTTCCAGCGTCTTCGCCAGATCCAATTCATGGCTGGTTGCAGCGTATACCAACTAAAAACCGAGAACCGATTTGTTTTTTGGGGTTATGAAAATGATGGGCACAACCGCTATAGCATTAGGCGCGAAACTAAAAGATTTTATTGGGTTATAGCCGAATATCTATAAAAAATAAAGAAAGGAGCTTTGATGCATAAGTGTCTGTTTCTCGTTTCGTCTGCAATGAACCTGGGTGTCATTTAAATACTAGCAGATGCCTGATTACCATGAGCAATAACTTTCAAACAAATAATTTCAGCTTGAAATGCTTTGGTTAATCTCACCAGCTCGCATCTCTATTGCATTAAACACTATCAGCCGAAAATTAGACCTGATGATCGCTTCGGAATTGAAAGCCCATGATAAAATGATGAGCAACAGCGTTTCCAAAGGCAAAAACAGGACTTACGCGGGGGAAATACAAAAATTAGCTTCGAACTGAGAAATAATTAAAACAAACACTGCAAACTAGCTGGAAAAATCTAGAACAGAAATCCACCGCAAGGCTCACCTGTCCAGGATCCAGCTTCTCAAACTTCGTCGCACCAGGAGTCACTTCTGGCACGAAGCTCTCCACTGGTTTCACCAATTCATCCGTGGATGGGTCGTAGTCAAACATATAGTAGTCTCCAGCACGTTTTGCTGAAAACCATATCATTTATCGATTGGATAGATCACCAACAAGCCGTGACAACAAAACAATGGGATGCTGTTAGGCCTGAATAAGTTAGCTGAAAGAAAATTATTCAGGAAAAGATGAGGAGAGTTGAAAATTAAATATAGGAAACTGAATTAGCGTCTGTTAGCCGAAAACGAATCCAGGCATGCGGAGGCGAACGGACTCGTCGATGGAGGGATTCACGACACCCATGTAAAACAGGGGTGAAGCGGTGAGCAGTTGGGGTTGGACCGCAGAGCTGTTGTTGGTCATCATCAAGGGAAAACCAATGAAAATACTGTACTGGCTTCTGGAATTTTGAGTGGGATCCCCTGGATGATGATTGTCCAACGAGGACTCATGTCGAAAGCGCTATCACCTCCAAATTTTCAAGACTAGAACAAATTTTAGCTACAAATAGGTACCTCAGTTTCCAGAACACGGAAAACGAAATCTTTGCGTTAATAGATAGCATGTGACAACTACTCCACAAAAAAAAAACCAGCTCAATCTCATGGCTTGTGGCACATCTATGGAGAAAGTGGGCGTGGTCACATACAACACCAAATAATTCGCCAATTTCGAGGGTAAACAGCTCCTAAACAAACTTAGTACTATTACATGAGATGGTGATAGCACTTTCGGCATAAGCTAGCACTGAAAGCAGCGCAAAGCGGGATGAACTGTGCGGACCCGAACCGAGCGGTGGCGATGCCGCCATACTGTATTCGTCGCTTTGCGGCGGTGTATCGTTGTAGAAGCGGAAAAAGTCTTCATCGTCCACCTCGTCATCATCATCGTAGTCCCGATATGCTGTCACGACAATTATCTCTTTCTATTCTTTCACATGAAGCGCCATAACAACTGCCACCACCAGAAAACACTTCACAGTTACATGAGCGATTATGTTGGATCCTGCGAGAACTGGTCTCTGTGACTTTTACTCGTAAAAGTTGGCTAAATTCAAGGGAAAGCAAAACATGGAGTGTGGATCTCAGTTCTGGCATCATTCAACATACCAGTTAGATCTAATTCACAACGCCTAACAACCCAGTAGGAACTGGTATAATTCATAAAACCTTGAATTTCACGGATGACAAGGGAAGGATACCAAATGTTCTTGGCTATTCACGATCAGACATATCTCATGAAAAGGAAGTAGAGACGCTGACGTCAGATCAGTTCTACATTTCTGCTGGAAAGCAAGAGAAAAAGTGGGAGAAATTCTCGGCGATTTTCTTTTTCTGCAGCCTCCGGGACATCGAGAGTGCCTCGTGGAGCCGAGCTCATTTGCCAAATGGAACTTTCAGGTAGTGAGGGGAGGGGTTATTTCGCAAGGTGGTTATGAATTTGATATCATTTCATCCTTCAAAGGCATCGTCCCACCTGAGAATCATTTTTGAGAATTTCAAGTGAAACAAATCTCCAGGAGCTGCTGATCACAATGATATATGTGATTCCGTGCAAAACTGCCGACAATAAAACCCGTTTTCGTGTTGAGGAGCCTGTAGGTGGA
>JBAJFG010000272.1:0-104496 GCA_037903475.1 Ancylostoma caninum | reverse complement strand
TATGTGGGTATCAGTGGCGGACGCAGGGGGGGCGGGGGGGAGGGGCGCGCCCCCCCCGAGAATGGGTCGCCAAATTTTCGAAATTACTTTACAATACAAATAAAAATCTTGTGTTAGTTTATTTTTAATTGTTTATTTTTATTATTATTTTTAATATATTTTTTATTTATTGTTTATTATTATAATTAATATTATTATTAATTTTATTTTCCGTCTGGGTCCCCAAAACGGCGGAGACCCCACTTTTCTTCCCACGCCCCCCCTCCCGCCCACTTTCTGCGTCCGCCACTGGTATGTATGTATGTATGTATGTATGTATGTATGTATATAAGCAAGGTGAGTGGGGATTAATAATTAAATACTCTCTTAATTGCATTCATTAAAATGTTGATATCTGGGTTAACACAGTATTTAAGCAAAATGAATTTGTTTTTATGAATACATTTAAAAATACTACTATCTATAACTTCCCGCGAATAACCATTATTTATTAAACATTTTCTAGTGAGACTGATCCTATCAATGAAATCATCGAAGAGGGTGCACGTTCTAGCTATACGGAGTATTTCGGTATATATAGTAGCTTTTTTGGTCTGAACAGATAGCTTGAACTCTACATGTGGGAATCTGATAACTTGGTAATTGAATCCTTCGGTTTTGTTATACAACTTGGTCATAATTTTACCTTCCTTGATCATAACGACTAGGTCGAGGTAACATGTCCGTGGATTGTCGCGGTCACATTAAATAAAGTTGTTGCATTTTGCCAAAACAGTTGCATTTGTTGCACTTCATTGCTTTTCTTGCAATGCAATGCGTCATGATTGGTGTCATTGCATTTTTTTAATGCATTGCATAAAATGCAATGCATTGAATTAAATGCATTGACAAAAATTGCAATGCATTGCAACGAATGCATTGCAGTGTTTTGGTTTAATTACCCAAGTTTGAGGTACTCAAATGCATTGCGTCGTATCTGTTGCGGGGAAGAATGCGAAGAAATGTTTTTTTTCGAAATTACATTAAATTTAATGCTTTAAATTTAATGTATTAAATGAAATGCATTGAATGCAATGCATTGACAAAAATTCACCGCAATGACAAAAATTGCAATGCATTGCAACAAATGCATTGCACTGCATTGGTTTAATTACCCAAGTTTGAGGTACCGCCAACCGTTGCTTCGCATCTATAGCGATGGAAAAAATGCGTCGCATTTTTCAAACAACAAGCAGAGTGTTGCACTTATTGCAATCTATTGCATTTTTTCAACAATGCGTTATTCATTTTTCAGTGCATTTATTTTCCATTGGTTCTCCCACCCAAGTATTGGGTCATCTCAACCGATGCACTGCATTAGGCTGCTATTAGACTCCACGCGAGGTATAGCACAGGGTGTCGCCGTCTCCACTAGCAATACCTATCGATTGGGGGCGAGGCGTAGCCGTGGAAGCCCTGTGCTATACCTCGCGTGGAGTCTAATAGCAGCCTAATGCAGTGCATCCATTGAGATGATCCTATACTTGGGTGGGAGAACCGATGAAAAATCAATGCATTGAAAAATATACAACGCATTGTTGAAAAAATGCAGTAGATTGCAATAAGTGCAACGCTGGCATTTAATGCATTTAGTTTTATGCATTGACTTGTTTGAATAATGCAGAGCATTTTTTCCATCGCTATAGATACGAAGGAACGCTTGGCAGTACCTCAAACTTGGGTAATTAAACCAACGCAGTGCAATGCATTCGTTGCAATGCATTGCAATTTTTGTCAATGCGGTGAATTTTTGTTAATGTATTGCATTTAATGCATTTCATTTAATACATTTCATTTAAAGCATTGGATTTAATGTAATTCATCAGAAAGATGTTTCTTTGCATTTTCCTCCGCAACAGATACGACGCAAAGCGTTTGAGTACCTCAAACTTGGGTAATTAAACCAAAACAAATGCAATGCATCCGTTGCAATGCATTGCAATTTTTGTCAATGCATTTAATTTAATGCATTGCATTTTGTGCAGTGCATTAAAAAAATGCAATGACACCAATCACGATGCATTGCGTTGCAAGAAAAGCAATGAAGTGCAGCAAATGCAACTGTTTTGGCAAAATGCAACAACTTTATTTAATGTGACCGCGACAATCCACGGACAGTAACAACAATTCAGATTATCCACATGTGTGGTTTCAAGGGCTAATTGGTTATTGTAGACTTGTGCCAAAAGTTTTGCAATGAAGGCGTTGTTTTTGTTATGTATTATAAGGATGTCATCCATATATCGGAAGGGTAAAAAACCGTTGCAATAACTCATGTTCTGGATGGAGAAGTTATATTCAAACCAGGATAAGGTTGAGTCTGCCAAAAGAGGGCTAAAATTGCCTCCCTGTGGAACACCTTTGGTTTGTATGTAAACATTATCACCAAATTCACAGAAACTATTATTCAATATGTAATCTAGTAAATATATGAGGTCTTTAATTTGATAATACCTATATATGCTATTGCTGTCATCAGAACCATAGAAAACTTTGTTATACCCATTATATGCAATGTATTTTTTATTAGCATTTTTAAAACAAAGTTTCAAAATTTCTTTAATGTTGTTAATGATGGTATTATGTTTGAGATTGGTGAACATATCAGTAAAGTCGGCTGCAAACAATTTTAAGTCATTTTGCTTATCTATATTAGTTAAGGTGAAGCTAATATTAATGTCATTAATAGCCCAGTATCCTAAGAAGTTCCTATTACGACTTTTAATTGAGTTGATATAATTCTTAAAATGATTTCTTATAAATGAAAAAATCTTACGTAGTTTAATAGCCAATGGTTTAGTACTACTGTTGTAAGCTCCTGTAATGAACCTGAACTTTACTGAATTTTTATGCATTTTAGGCAAGCAGTAAATAACAGGTATACCTAAATCTTCCTTAAATTCTAAATTTAAAGAACTAAGTAAGTTTTTGTGTCTATTAATGATTTGATGGTGACTTTCTTTTCGAAATATACTGTATGCTGAATTTGTGTGACTAACAACCACATTGTTAAATTGATTAATTTTGACACCCATTTCTTTTATTATAGTTTCAATATAATATTTTTTGCATGTAATCCCATAATTGTTACTGGCTTTATCTATAGGACAAAGAACGAATTTACTGTGAATGGATTTCTGTTCCTTTTTATCTATACATATTGAGTATAGTTTGTTTTATATGTTTACAATATAACTGTGGTTTAATTTTTTTAAAAAATTCGCGGTATAAATATTTTCGAACTTCCTTAGTGATACTTACAGACAATTTATATTTGTTCTTAAAATTGTTAGCGAATGAGTTAGCAGTTTCGTCTATCCACTTTACAGTTTTTTCTTTATCTAATCCAAATTCATTTCGGTATTTGGTGCCTCTTTTTAAAAAAAACCAATAACATCGACATTTTTCAACACTTTTAGATCACCGGTTATGATATGCTTATGATAAGCGTCCACAAAAGGGCTGTATTCATCTTGGGTGCAAACACATGAGGTTTTGTTGTTAATTATAAGTTCATGATTATCAAGTGTTTTAAGGATTTTGTTGTAATTGAAAATGTAAGAAGAAATCGGTTTGTCGTAGGTATACACAACTCTGTTAGGCTTAAAAGATACATATAGAAGAGTTATTAGATATGATATCTCTAATATATCTATTATTGACTATCTGTCCTTTGTTAATACTGTCTAGAAAATTGTGAATAAATTTAGTGGTTAATACGTTATAATCTTTCTTTTTATCTTTATCTCTCAGAGGTTTGTCGAAATGGAATTTGCAAAGAATAAAGGAGAAGAAGAACAAAGCATGTCGAATGGGGGTATTAAGTGAACTGATAAGATTTGTGTTGTAACATAAAGCAGTTAGTTTTTTAATCGTATAGTGGTTTAGGGAATTAATAAATCTGTATAGATATAACCAGTTATCTATGTTATTAATTTTAATGATGACCTCTGTCATGTCATTTCCGAATGTCTGAGAATGTGACCATTCGGGTCGTATTATCATGATGGATTCAGCTGCTGTAGCAGTACTAGAGCCCGCAGCTACCCATTGGCGACCGGTCCCTTCTACCCAATGAAAACTAAGAGCAACGTTTCACGCTTGAATGAAAGTTGTAATCTTACGTAGCACGGCGCAGCAAGGGAGAATGCCCTCCCCTCCTCCTTTTAATCTATACGTATGACTTCCCAAAGTTTTTAAAAACCAATCTATGTATCTCAGTTGCGGCCTATGCTGATGATATTAAAGTCTCGGCGACGTGCAGCGACCAAGATAAAGATGAAGTTGAACAAGCGATGAACAAGTTCGTAGGGGACATAATATCATGGGCAAAGCAGTGGAGCTTAGAAATCGATCTCAACAAAAGTTTCCTGCTTTCCCTGGGTTCCTCATCATTGAAGATACAAAGGTGTGAAATCGAGTCTTTTCTCTCTTCAAATGAAGTCCGAGCTTTAGGCGTCACAGTAATGAAAAATTTGAAGTAGAGTAGCCATATAGAGACTTTTGCAGCAAAGGGCTTGGAACTGGACCACTGTCTTTACCGAAGTATTCATAGCAGTGATGTCTTCTTGTGAATTAAACTCTATAAAACATTTGTCCTCCCACTGCTAGAATACTGTAGCCAGTCCGGTGTCCTTACCTTGTGAAAGAGATTTCAAGAACTGAAAATGTTCGAAAAACGCTCACCAGAATTTTGTACTTCCGTGCCTTTCCAGATTCGAACTATCGCCAAAGTCTGCCATTATATAGAATTCGTTTGCAAGAACTAAATTTAAAGAGTTTGTTCTACAGAGGAGTTCGAGCTGATCTGTTTTACAGCAGAGTTCGAGCAGATCTCGCTTTAGCGTTCAAGATTATGAAAGGTGAACTGCGAACAAAGCCATCCACATACTGGGTTTTCCGGCCATCGTATGGGCGGCGGAGTGTTTGGGCTCAGCTAAAAAAGGGGTGTGGCCAATGACGTCCCATGGATATATGAGTGTTACGGGGCTTCTGCTGACAGCTACACCGACTCACATAGAAGGATGTGGATGTCGCGCATTTCCACTACTTTTACTAAGTAACAACGATGAACTGCCGCTTCGGAGCATTCATAATAACGCTGTCACCTAAACGGTTCATTTGAAAGAAAAAGGTGCGAAAAATTTTAATGAATAAAAGGGAAGTAATATTCTTCTGAATCGGGACCAAATACGATGTCGTAGAATACCCTGAAAAATTATGCGGCGAGGTTATTTCACGTGCTGAACAGAAAGATTAGGTCTTCAACTGGATAAAAATGACGTCGTTTGACAAAATGGGCACCGACTTCGCGATCAGCATAGCAAGTACCCTTCTATGGGAAAATTTTGGAGTATTTTAAGAATTACAGTTCAGAATTTCACCCCTCTGCGTGAGCATTCCTGGCTGTCACTCAGCGCCTGGGCGCTGCGTGCGTACCCGCGGGCCACCGTCAGCCACGCCCCTTTTTTGGCTGAGCCCAAACGCGTTCCCTCCATCGGATGGACGTCGTGGTTGTTTTACACTATCTACTCCCAAGCTGGGGGGTTTCTCTACGCGTCTTAGCGAAAAACATTTTGTTTTCAGGACTGCTAGATGGTTGTAACGTTCACCGCCGGCCTTTCTCAACATTGAGAATTCTCCTCCTTTTAAGCGCTCGTTGCGTAGAGTAGATATCCTGCAAACATTTGGACTGAATGATATCAAATGATTCTAAATCTTCTAGACTTGCTATGTGAGAGGTTTCTTTCAACACAGCAGCTAACTCTGCTTGTGGTAGCTGTGGTACAAAAAAAAAGAACATGTTTAATGTGTTACTAACAATGTTTGTGGAGTTTTGGCCGTACAAATTGCCATTATTATCTAAGATGTTTTGATAGGGTGAGATTATTCTGAGCTTATCACTTTCCTTGAATTTGAGCCCACATATATACGGCATAGAGGGTCGCGGTACTGCGTAGAGTGCGTAGATGTGCGATGAGTTTTCGGTCTGTTGGCCCATGGTAATTGAAGGTTTCTCCATTCCTGATGAACCGCATTAGCCAGTATACCCGTTTGTCGAACTTCCGGTAGCGCTCCTATGACTCTGCTAGAGAATGAGGGCATCTTGCTAGCTGATGTGAGTGGTTTCACTTCCAAAGCCGTCGGACCTATCTGCTTACCGATTCTTACAGCTTCTGCATCCAACAGTCTTACTACAATAACTGGCAGCACTACTACTCTGCCCTTGATAGCATCTAAGTGCACCGCTAATCAATCTGTTTTATGATGTGACATACATGACCCTGCCATAGCATCCTATGACTGTCAATTTGTCATCTCCTTTCAATTCCTACTTCTATATGTATAGGAATGATGTTGTTTTGTTTTTGTTTTTTTTTGCCTTCTTTTAACCCTTTGTTCTTTATTTTCGATTACTGTCAGGTTTGGTAATTGCCGGTCCTGAGATTTATATCACGCTGTTGGGCGTACCAAATAAATAAATAGATAAACATGATGAACAAATAATTGGTAACTCTCAGTGCAAGTGCCAATTAACTCGAGGTCTTCCAAACGGAAGAAGAATTGGCGCGACACAGATTTGAATGTCGCTAACAGTTTGTCTGTTTGTGAGAAAATATAAGATATGTTAGCGGTAGTTGGAGGGTGAACAGGAATCAAAGGAGTATAATCAGCTGACTCAATTCTGGTGATGTTTATGTAAGAACTGCTTTTACAGTGGACGTCAATGACGGTGGCCCATCTGCGGCCCCGAGAAGGGCGCCACGCAACCGCGCCGCGCGCGCAGGAATCGATGTCGTCTGCCGCTAGAATGCTATTCCTAGAGGCTTTTCTTCCCATTCAGTCGAAAATCCTTAAAACGGGTAGAAAAGCTTCTAGAAATAGCATAACAGCAGCAGAAGACATCCGTTATGGCGCCGCGGCGCGGTTGCGTGCCGTCCCTTTCGAGGCCGCGGATGGGCCACCATCATTGACGTCCACTGTAGATGGGGAGTTAATCGACATCAATGAGAGATAAGAATCGTTTTCACATACAGGCTTGCTTGAGCTAGTAAAAGGAACAGTGCCACCATCAGTAATATCTATTCTTACCTTCTGAGAAGCGACGTAGCTACTTGATCACTTTCTCTAACACATTTTGAAGTTCAATGGCGACCTATTTGGTGAGAGAATGTGTTTGGCAAGACATTTTACGGGTTAAAATCTTGCTTGGCAAGACATTTTCCGGGAGAATGGGTCTCGAGTCTGTTTGGCAAGGGAAAGTGCGAGAGAATATGTTGACGATCTATTTTCCAGGTGTTTGGCGAGACAAAAGGCAAGAGAATATGTTGACCACTCATTTTCCTGGACAGGCACATACGATGCATCGGCTTTGCAGTTGATGAGTCGGTTCAATTACCCAAGTTTCAGGTGCGTACCTCAAAGGGAGTCGTATATTAGGAGAGTGCCGGTGTCAGTACGAAGTGTCTGCTAGGCAGAATCACAGCCGGTTTTTTGCGTGAGAATCTCCGTGGTCCTCGCCGCAACACGCACGACAGTGTGCAGCCGGCTGGACACCACGGCGACGTCCATTTATTTCGTGCCTCCAAGCACGGAATCGATGGATGTCATCGGTTGAACTGCTTGAGGAGGTACTTCAGCCAAACTACCTCCTGAATCTGACAATTATATGCAAAGCTTGAACACTCTGGTAATTTTGGAGGCCTCTTCTGGCAATGAAAGGAAATAGGAGTACGTGGCGAAATCTCACGTACAATGTTAAAGCGCAATTTTTGCACGGCAACCTATTCAGCAAGATTTGTATCGCGACCTATTTTGGCAAGGTTTGTATGGCGACCCATTTGGCAAGGTTTGTATGGCGAACTGTTTGGCAAGGTTTGTATGACGACCTATTTGGCAAGGTTGGCATGGCGACCCCTTTGGCGGGACGTCATGTTTGGCAAGACATTTGGCGGAGTTCGTTTGCCTGGCTCGTTTGCAAACTCGTTTCCTAAGTTGCCAAGCAAACCTCGCCAAATGGGTCTCCAATGGACTTCAGGGCAGAGCAGAACTGAGTAGAGCCTGTAAATTTTACAATACTCCACATGATAGGAAACAAATGAAGAGAATGAACAAGTCAATGAAGCAAGGTTCTTCTGACTAGCGCTCCTCCGAGACGCTAGAAAGTGAGGTGGGGCTGCCACTTGAGGTGTGTGCAAAAGCTTCACACATGCGAAATGCTCAGAAAATTAGTAAATAAGCAAAACTAATCATTAGCTAAGCTCAAATACAAAATCTTCCCTATAAATTGCGTATACCCTGCGGGTTTGACCGCCTCTCCAAGGTCGGGCTTGGAGTCTTCTCGCGATCCTAGCCTTGCCTGGAAATCCTTAATCACGCACCAACATGTAAAGCAAATTTCCGATGCAGTAATACTACCTGCTCTTTTCTGTCACATTTCGTACATACCTATGGACCCGTTATGGTCCATCATTAGTGCACCCGCACTCTTTGTAAACCTCGAGAGTAGTGGATGGAAGTTAGGAAATATTTAGAAGGTTTGATCAATTGCACAACTGGACCCGTAGTAAAGTGTAATGGCGGTGAGATGAACTCCAAAACTCACCACCAGGCTTTAGGCGATGATTGCATGCCAGCTCACATCTATGTGATAAAGGATAGCAGATCTCCAGCCACGTCACTGCTAGAGCATGTACGTGGCAACAGAGGAGATCATCGCTCTGTTAGGAGCTGGTCGCCCTCTCATGCTGTAGAAAGAGTGGGAGAAGTGAGTAGACGTAGAGTGAGACGGTCGGGGTAGCTAATTCTGCGTCTATCCACCTTTTACACTACCTCTACAGCATGAGAAGGCGATCAGCTCCTAATAGGGAAATGATCTCCTCTGTTGCCAGATGCGTGCTCTAGCAGTGACTTGGGTGGCGATGATCTGCTATCCTATACCTCGTGGATGTGAGCTGGCATGCAATCGTCACCTAAAGCGTGGTGCTGAGTTTTGGAGTTCATCTCACTCTCACCCTGACACTATACTACGGTTCCTGGTTTCAAGAATGTCAAAACTGCATATGATGACGCGTTCTTCGTTCGTTTATCCTGTATATTTGATAGTACATCCAGTGCATTTGATTGTACTGCCCTTAAAAACAAGGGTCCTAGGCTGCATAAACCCTTTGGGACCCCAATAAGAGGTGCTCAAAGAGCATATCCCAAGAGAGGAAACCAAGCGAATCCTATCGCCACGGCTTCCATGGCTCCTCATAGCCTCCACAGCATGCACAAGAGCTCCAGCAGAGGGGCGACTCTACTCCGTACATTGCTGCTATGCAATGTCAAATCGTTGCAAACACTGTCTCGTCCGAAGGGCCCGAGACCGCTAGCGGCTGGTCCCACCCACCGCGAAATCCTGAGTGCACCCAACTTCTATACTTTCATTCACATATACTTCTATATACCATAACATTCTAAAATGCAAGAAGTAAATGTATTATTTATAAATATAAGATTATGGAAAACACACGCAAAATTAAAACTCTTATTAATAACATAATAGAACTTTAACATGCAAGTATTTGGTATTAGTTACTAATTAGCATACTACCTAGGTATACAAGGTATGTAAGTATACAAACATATATGTATGTGTATATGTATATGTCCTTTCATATACACATATCTGTGTTCTTCTGTTTTTTCAACTTACTCATTCAGTTTGAATAACCTCTTGTGGAAGCTACAGTCATGGCTGACTGTGAAGACGGAGAACAGGGGCATTCTGGAGCGTGAAACTGGCGCCAAGAAGGCTCAACTTCTCGAAAATTCAAGTTTTCGAAAACATTTGAAACTAGCTTAGCACCCTGAAAGTTCCAAAACAATGACTAATCTCCGCCTGGTCTGCTACGGAAGATTATATCTTTCATTTATTGGGTGCTGCAAAAGTCTCTAGACTAGCATAATCGCCCGCTGAAAGTAAAGGAAGATCTACCTTGAAAAATTAAAGCTCATTTTTGTTTATGACCAAGTTGTGAGCATAAATATTATTTTTGCTACTAAGGTTCGCTGCTCTCGTAGGTACACAGACTTCGGTAAGTCCAGATGAGGCGTGGACTCTGGCGCGCAGGTAGTGGAGGTCGTTTTCCCTCCACCACTTCTCTATCTATGAGCGAAGAGGTCCCAAATGGGCGCAGTCTACAGGCATGTTTTGATCAAGTGTAAAAACCGATGTGGTAGACTTCGCTATATTCGTGAAAAATCTCAAAATGCATCAGATCGAAATAGATTATAAAGGCCAGAGATGGAGAATCTCTCTGGGACTTATCACAGTCTCTCACGCGATCAGCAGGTAACGCTCACTACAGTTCCTTCAGACTTTTCCATGCGCAACTGGTTGTACGCGATTTGCCACTGTTACCATACATAGGGGCATAATGGGAGTTATGAATGCGATAAATGTTTGTAAATGTTTTAAGAAAGGAGGTACTCCTGCTGGTTTATTCTTCAGGTTGTGCAAGATTGTGAACCGGCAGAACATCTCTCCTCAATTAGTCATGCAGAAAACAAACCGCACCCATGGAATAAAAGGTTAGAAAGATTTCAAAACTCAGAGAGAGAGAAGGGAACTACATTACTGGAAATAGGATAGAGTTGAAAATAACTCCGATTCAAGAATTTTTTGTTTTTTCTTATCTCTCAGCAGAGTGCGAATTGGCAGTAGATGCACTTCACTGCACTTTAAGAAGAGTGATAGAGATGTTCTAGAATGGTACACATGTACACATCTTTTACTTTCAACACTTTCCTGGAGAAACTCAAGATCCATCAAGAGCTCAAGTTAGTATGAAGTTTTAGGTCTTGCAGCATGATACTTCTCACTATCCATTTTATATTGCTGCAAGATAGTCGTCTTAAAGCTGCTGTGATGTTAGGTAACATATTCGTTCAATGGTTTTAATAAAAGGAAGAGATCACGGCAGCTAACCACAGTATAGGCGCTCCAACTACGCTCACTTTTGCGTTTATCTTGCGGGTGTCATGCGGAGGGAAGCGATGTGAGGCTGCGCTCCAAAGCGCGGATGTTTGAGATTGGTGGACGCTCGCACGGTTCCAGTGCGTGACTTGGAGCAACTTAAAGAATAGAGCTACTCGTGAATTCCCTGGACCCCACGCACTCTGCCGCTGAGCTTCGAGAATGCCGTATCACGCATTTCGAAAATTTTCCTCTGGTTTTTTCTGAACGTTTGCCCGTTATCGTGCTCTTTCAAGTGTTTTATGTCCTGCCACGTTTGTGTGAAGTTTCTTTGAGTGGACTAAGTTTTTCCGAATCTTTCTTTTGCAGTCTGATAAAGCGCTATGGACTTCTAGGACGTGTAAACGTTGGACATTTAAGTAACGGACGACCAGGAGCGACGGCAATTCCATAAAACATGCGGGCTCACACACAAGCGGAGGTTAATTCCTACGGAGTTGTTCCAATTGGAAGGGTGAAGGAATCTTTAAGGATGTCAAACGACTTAAGTCGTGGCCGAAACCACACATGGCCAAGAAAACTCTGCAACGCGGGGTTTCCTTTTTTTGTTTTTTTTTTCACGACCATTCGTTTTCTCCGCTAATCATTTCGTTCCAAATTGTCATGTTAAGTGGCAATTTGGAACCGCGGCGCGCGGTTTCTGTTTTTCATTTCCCTCTCTTGAGCACTCATTGGATCCTCGTAATCATTCCGCATGTAAAAATCCCCTCCCTACCGATCAACCATTAGTGGTTTCTGATCAATACAATCAATGTCCATAGCTGGTAGTTAATGTTTACTGTTTAGGAATGTAATTTGAAAGAGCTGATGAGCCGGTTGAGGAAAATCGGTCATGGAAGAGATCATTTCGTCCACTGTACAGATTTTATAAGATTCTATCTTTTGCAGGTGTGCCTCGCTTCTAATTTACGGTAGCCTCAGCTTTCGCCTCTGTCAGCATTCACCGTGCTATCCGAGTCACAGCATGCAGCAGCTGCACACCGAGTATGTGGAAGAGGGCAGAAGAAACAAGAATTGAAGGATTTGCCGGAAGGCTCAGTGAAGAGTTTAATCTATAAGTACTAGAAATTAGTACAGCAGACGTCCTGTATAGAACTTTCAGATTCCCTTCTTGAAAGGCTAGAACTATGCCAACCATAGCAGCTAGTGGCTGCGGAGGCTGCAATAAGGCTAATAAGGATTACTGTGTGTGCAGCAGTTCACAGGACATTCTTTGGAACCTGAAAGACGTTCTGTGGGGATGGTGCTTAGAGGGTTTTTCTGGATCGTATTGTCGATAGGTTCTAGTAGTAGTCACGCATGATTTTCTTCGATTTTGAGGAAAAAAAACGAAAATGAAGTTGTTGCTGAGAATGGGCACAAATACGAGAGCGCGACATACATTTATTCATTTATTTGTTGAATACACCACATAGGTGCACTATCAAAAGTCGTGTGACACAATTCACCAATAAATAGTTGAACCTATAAAACCTATAAACAAAAAAGCTGAATAATACCTAATAATTCGACCATTAGAAACGACATCTATTTCTTTAAAAAAACGTGATGGGAGGACGGCTACCCAGCCCTTAGTTAAATTTCCGTGAAAAAAATCCTTGAAAGCACTTTTGGAGAGATTGAAAAGCACGTGTCATAGCCATGAGAGGAAGTGTGAGATATCCTCTTAACAAAGCATCGTAAGGGCGGCACTGACGGAAAAATGGATACAGTCTCCAATGATGGAAGCGAGAGGTTTAGACAGTGCTTTCAGGGTTTCGTGGCGGGACCCTAATCTAGCGGTCTCGAGCCCCCCGGGCGAGAGAGTGTTTACAACAACTTGACATTGCGTAACAGCAGTGTACGGAGCAGAGTAGCCCCTCTGTTGGCGCTTTAGCAGTATCTCCACGGAATCACGGTGCACAGGAAGTGATCCTCCTCTAATGGATGGATAAGCATGCTGAGAGATCGGGCAGCGATGAGCCGCACTCGGTCTTTGCATTGAGGATGTACGTTTGGCGCACTTATTCACAAGGTTCCGCGGGGATTCGGGAGTCCTAGGATCAGTGTTTGTTTCTAAGAAGGACAGCACAATCCTATACACAAGAAGAACGCACGAAGAACAGGTCATCCTAAGCTGTTGTGACATTTCCTGAGAGCACATGCAATTGCCCAAACTCTGAATATTTCCTAACTTTCTTCCATTATTCTCGAGATTTACGAGTAATGCGGGTGCACTGATGCTGGGCAAATGTGCCGGGGCTCCATAGTTCAGAAAGAAAAAACCCAGAAGACCAGGATAGGAATCCACCGAACGAGAAAGGGTCCGCCGTGCCTCAACTATGGGAGAAACGCCAACATACGGGTCCAGATACAGAATGGGTCTGCTGTGGACCAGTAGTGAGGGAAACGCCAGTTTACGGGTCCACGATGAAGGATGAGTCTGATATGGCCAATAGCAGGGAAAACACTAGGATAAGGGTCCACGGATGGAGAATTGGTACGCCGTGGTCAATAGTCGGAAAAACGCCGGGATAAAGGTCCACAGATGGGGAATGAGTCTGCTGCGGCCCAGTAGTGGAGAAAACTCAGTATACCGGTCCACAGATGGAGGATGGGTCTGCGTGGTCCAGTAGTGGGGAAAACTCCTGCGTACGGGTCGTCAGATGGAGAATGAGTCTGCCTGCGGCCAGTACTCGGGAAAACGCCAGGATATGGGTGGACGGATGGAGAATAGGTACGTCGTGGCCCAGTAGTGGGGAAAACGCCAGGATATAGGGGCACGGATGGGCAATAGGTACGTCGCGGCCCAGTAGTGGGGAAAACGCCAGGATAAGGATCCACGGATGAAGAATGGATCTGCCTGCGGCCAGTACTCGGGAAAACGCTGGGATATGAGTGCACGGATGAGGAATGGACCCGTCGTGGCCAATAGTAGAGAAAACACCAGGATGAGGATTATACATTGGTATTCGAATTTTTTCCTTCGAATATTCGAATATTCGAATAATCGAATATTTCAATTTTTCGAATAATTCGAATATTCGAATAATCGAATATTTCAACTTTTCGAATTATTCGAATATTCGAATAAGCGAATATTTCAACTTTTCGAATTATTCGAATATTCGAATAGTCGAATATTTTAACTTTTCGAATAATTCGAATATTCGAATAATCGAATATTTCGACTTTTCGAATTATTCGAATATTCGAATAAAGAAAATCTCGAATTATTCGAATAAATGAATGTTATTGTTTCAGAAGTGGTTTTGCGATCCAGAGAAAATAGTAAACCTGTCTTGTCATGTGCGAAGATATAGACATGCACGCTTCCAAACACACTTCCGGTGGTGTACGTTAGAAGCGAAGTCCCATCTCATTTGCGTGTCTAATTTTGAACGGATTCTTTGTTTTCTTAACGAGCTATTCACGGAATGTTTCAAGGTGCTTCTTGACTCGTCTTTCAGGACGTTGTCTGCAACAGCCTGGTGGGCAATGCTCTCATCCCGTCTTTAGTTTTTAATTCGTCGTGCTTCTCGCGTCACTACGGTCTCTTCTCTGGGATCACGAAGAAAGACGAGGAAGTAAGGCGGTTACCCGTTGAATGAAGTGACATAGAATGTCGCTATGGACTGCTCCAAAATGATGATAAAGTATTGCAATGGACCAGTGGCTGATGCAACGGGACGTCCCCCTCCCTTACCCGAGGATGGGTCACCTAATTTTTGAAATCTCTTTACTTCTTTTTACAGAATGGATGAGAACTTTGCATCTATTTATTTTTGACTGTTTAATTTTTCAATAGTTCATATTGAGTATTCAATGTTATAACTGACATTCTCGAATTTTTCATTCTCTACCAGGGTCGCCAAAGTGGAAGAGACCCCAATTTTCTTCCCCTCCCGTCCCGCCCATTTTCAGCGTTCGGCACTGCTGCTCACACAAATTTGATTGTACGTACGAACGTGAGCAGCAATGACATTCTTTCACTCTCTCACGTTATTATAGTAGTGATTCATCAAGCTTCCTGTGGAAGGAATTATCTGTAACCAAGTCGAAATGCGCACATCGCACCCCCACCCTATGTTCCCACCGTGTCTTAAGCACGAAATCAACTTCATTTCTGACCCCAACCCCCGTGAAAGACAAAACTAATAACGTTTGGTTTTGTGTCCTACGGAGCTCGATGACCGCCTTTTTCTCTCAAACTTGCGTATCTCTTCAGATAACTGTATAAGGCAAACGCAGCGAACCTCCCAAGCCACACCCCCAAGAAATGGAAGGCGACTTCGCTGCAAGAGGAAGAACTGCTGCATTCCGACTGCTAAGAGCAGCAAAACCCGTGTTTCGGCGGGGGCTACTTGTTGCACGATTGACTGTAGTGAGTTGTGCCCCTCATGTCCTGCGTTCTACCTGCTCCTTGCCACGTGGCTACCCGCCTCCTGGAAAGTGTACATAAGCCGATGGTTGAGCACCAGAGCTGACGCGTCTGTCCGCTACGGCGGGGAAAAGGCGAGCCCTGCGAGACTCGTCAGGCCGGCTTAGGCCCGGGTAAAAGCGTGGCGCTGTGCAATAATCGGTCTGACGAGATCCGTGCGGTGCGGATGCGTGCGTGTGCGACGCGGATCTGGAAATCCGCCGCGGGACCGCTGACCCACCAAGCACTGCCGCGGCAAGCGCATATGCGTTCGAGACTATTTTTGGATGAGGTTGGGTAAACATCTACTTACCCAAGTCTACAGTATGAACACAGCACTGTGCCCAGACTTAGCTGCAAACCCAGGTCTGAGACATGCAAACCAGTCCATCGCCCCCGAAACACAGCCTTTACGGGACGAATGCAGCTCTTGGGGCGACGAAATAAGCTTTCACCTCGTGGTGTAACTGCTGCTGAGCCGTGTTCGGTATGTGTTCGCCTTCTGAGTCCATGTAAATCACCATGAACTTTTCGATTTGTAATCTTTTGAATTCAGCCGGACGGTAAGCCGAAAGAGGAGGTAGCATGGGGAACAGCCTCTGTTATGTAATTTGAAACAAGTCAGTCCTGTCCTTTCCACGGGTCCTGTCAGTATTGTTTAATTTTTTCATTAAGGAATCACTGAAAATAATAAATGAATAATGACGCATGCTTCTCGTTCGCATTCAGTCAGCTGCTGAGGGTAAATCATAATATGTGATCCATGAATCATGGCGATTTTATGATTAAACCAATTATTCGAATCATGGATGCTCGAATATTCGAACATTTGCATAATCGGATATTTCAACTTTTCGAATAATTCGAATATTCGAATAATCGAATATTTTGACTTTTCGAATTATTCGAATATTCGAATAATCGAATATTTTGACTTTTCGAATTATTCGAATATTTGAATAACGAAAATTTCGAATTATTCGAATATTCGTTCGAAAATATTCGTTCGAATACCAATGTATAATGAGGATCCACGGATGGGGATATATATATGCATATATATATATATATATATATACTTTACTTTGATACTTTGATGGTCCATCTTCACTGCTGGGTTGGTCTTCTCAGTGTGGACCACATTCGCTCCAGGTTCTCCTGTCTCGGGCCGCTCTCATCCAGTTCGTCAGTTCTCTTTGTTTAAACGACCTGGAAAATGTATATCAGACCAGCGCGTGAAGGGTCGGCCGAGGGGTCTTTTGACGTTCAAGGGAGTCCAGAGAGTTGATCTCGTGCTCCATCTGTCGTCAGTTCGGCGCATCACGTGTCCTGCCCACCGATGCTTTGCGGATGCCATGTAGTCTGTCAGGTCCTTGATCTTCGATTCCTTCCTCAAGTCTTTGCTACTGAGGCCGCATTTCCATTGCTTCCATCTATTCGTTCCCAGAAGACATCTTTCCAAGGCCCTGTGTGTCGTTCTCATAGCCAAGGAGATGTTTCTGTTGTCCGTCCATGTTTCAGTAGCATAACACAGTGCCGGAAGTACCGTAGAATCAAATAAGTGAGCTCGCAGCTTCGAGTCCCTGATTTGGCTTGTTGTTTCTCGAATCGTGTCCATGGCTGCCCACGCCGCTTTTCTTCTTCGCCCAATTTCGCCTGTCAAGTCGTTCGTCATATTTACTTCACGTCCCAGGTAAACGTAGCTGTCTACTTTCCTCAAGATAATTCCATCCAGCTGTACTATTCCGTTGTCACACCACTGATTTGCCATCATCTGTGTCTTCTTCATATTCATTTCCAGCCCGATGCTCTTGCTCACTTCGTTCAGCTCGTTTAGCAGCTGGTTCATCTCTGATGTGTTGTTGCTAACAAGAACCACGTCGTCTGCGAATCGTAGGTTTGAGAGCTTCTTTCCGTCGATCGTGATACCTTTGTCTTCCCAGTTCAGTCGAGACATAGCATACTGGAGGGCTGACGTGAACAGTTTTGGCGATATTGTGTCACCTTGTCGGACACCTTTTCCGATCGGAATGCGTAGTTTTTTTGTCAAACAACTGGATTGTCGTCGTTGTTCCGACATTGCACTGCTCAAGAATGTTCACGTAAGCTGGATCTACTCCTGCATGTATGAGCGCATTCAAGACTGCATTCGTTTCGACGGAGTCGAATGCTTTTCTGTAGTCGACGAATGTGAGGATCAGAGGCATCGTGTATTCCCTGCATCTCTCAATCAGCTGGACGATAGTGTGAATGTGGTCCATACGGCAAAAGCCTTTTCTGAAACCTGCCTGTTCTATTGGCTGGTACTCATCAAGCGTGGTTTCAAGCCGGTTCAGAATGATCTTCGTGAACAGTTTGTACGGTATAGACAACAAAGCAATAGGGCGGTAGTTTTCGATATCTTCTTTGTCACCTTTTTTGAAGATCAACACTGTCTTGGAGCTCTTCCACTGATCGGGAATGATGCCAGCTTCGAGATAGGAGGTAAAGTGCTCTGCTAAGAGTTTATGCATTGTATATCCTCCGACTCTAAGCAAGTCCGCTGTAATGCCATCGGGTCCTGGGGCCGTCCCCTTTCTCAGCGATTGAATTGCAATTCTCACTTCCGAGACCAGAATGGGTGGTGGCTTTTCTTCTGTGGGGGATGGGCGTCTTGGGACAACCGTTGTTGAGCGGTACAGATTTGTATAAAAGTCCGTTACAATGCGTTCCATGTCCGTCCTCGTCGTTTTGGGTATTCCCTGTTTGTCTTTCAGGCACGTGGTCACAGCAGAATAGTCCGAGAGTTCTCGTCGGCATCGTTTCAGGCTTTTCCTCTGAGCGGCTGTCGAAAGTAGCTTATTTTTGCGGTGCTCTCTAAGGGATTCCTTCATGGCCGCGCGACAGGCTTTATTGATGACAACTTTCTCCAAATGCGTCGCTGCCTGATCTCTTTTGACTTCACCTCTACGGCGCAGCAATTGTTTGGCCTTTGGGTTCAGCCTTTCTCCTCTCTGTTTGTAGTTCATCATAGCTGCTTTGGCACAAAATATCAGCCCTTTTGCTAATTCTTCATAGTCTTCTGTGGGATCTTCCTCCTTTCTCCAGTTGTATGCATTCATGGCCTTCTGCAGTTCGGATTCATCATACTCAGGAGAGCGTATAGGTGGCCCACGATGTGTGTCTCTTTTGAATATGCGATCACTGAGTCGTATCTTGGCCCGTAGCAGTCTGTGGTCGGATCCGGTGTCAAAAGAGGGTACTACTGAAGTGTCCATCAGGCTCCATCTTCGGTTCGTGAGGATGTGGTCTAGCTCTGAATGAGTTTGTCCGTTAGGACTTTCCCAGGTCCACCGTCTGTGTTGAGGCTTCTCGAAGATGGAGTTTCCATGAAACAGGTTGCAACAAGACATCAGATCTAATAGACGAAAGCCATTGTCGTTCCTAGCTTCATTTCCGTGTCGACCTAGTCTCCAGTTTCCGTCGCTTCCATTTCCTACAAGGGCGTTGAAATCCCCGCATATGTATTTGTAGTATGACTTTTCCTTCTTAACTACTGCTTCCAGCTCAGAGTAGAAGTTGTCTTTGTCCTCTTCGCTGGCAACAGAGTTAGGAGCGTAGCAGTTTACAATGGTGATGGTCGCTTTCTTCGTCGTTCGTAATCGTAGCACAGCAATACGCGGACTCAGAATTTCGTGCGAATGAATGCTGGGCTGTACTCTTGGGTGGATCAAGAAACCGACCCCCCCCAACGTTCTTCGCGTCAATCTTTTGCCCCATTATAATCAGTTCTCCGCTTTCCATTCTTCTTGCATACGGGGTTTTCGTTTTCGTCTCTTGCAGACATATGACATCGTACCTGAGCCTCTTAGATATGTGGAGAAGAGTTCTCAAGTCTGCGTCGGATGCGGCTGATCGGCAATTGTATGTGCAGATGTCCAAGCATTGTCCAAATCGTTTATCGGGATTTCCAGTGGCGCCCCGTCCCTTTCCTCTTCCGTCCTCGACAGGGGCATCTCCGGGCGCCGTGGGAGAGCATGTCCGATTTCGGGCCGGTTTTCTCTCTCTCTCTCTCTCTCTCTATATATATATATATATATATATCAGTGGCGGACGCAGAAAGTGGACGGGAGGGGGGGCGTGGGAAGAAAAGTGGGGTCTCCGCCGTTTTGGGGACCCAGACGGAAAATAAAATTAATAATAATATTAATTATAATAATAAACAATAAATAAAAAATATATTAAAAATAATAATAAAAATAAACAATTAAAAATAAACTAACACAAGATTTTTATTTGTATTGTAAAGTAATTTCGAAAATTTGGCGACCCATTCTCGGGGGGGGCGCGCGCCCCCCCCCCTGCGTCCGCCACTGATATATATATATATACAGGGTGGCGAAAAATTACGTGCGCGTGATATTTGACTCTGTTTTATTTTTTGTGTGAAGCATTCCTGCATACTTTTTCTTTCTTAAATATTTATTAGTTAAGCAAGAACGTTCCAATTTTATCTTCCAACAAGAGTGTGCTCTAGCCCATGGAGCCAAAACAACGATCCACTTCCTGAAGACCAAAATCAGCTCTTTTTTGACGAAAGATTTGTGTCCTGCCAATAGCTCGGATTTGAATCCACTGGCCTTTTCTGTTTAAATGTCTAGGTAAGAGCTACTTAGAAAATGTGAAAAATCTGGTGGATTTGCGAAGAGAATTGATGAAAATTTGAAATAATCTAGACGTTAACTATATATATATATATATATATATATATATATATATATATATATATATTAAACAAAGCGCCGTAAGGGGGCTAGAGCGGCTAGAGATACGCGGCGGCACTCATAGACATCGCAATATTGAGGCGCAGACTGCGAGGCGAAGTGGCCGATTTTTAGGGACTCAAACACGTTCGCTTTGGGACTCGCTAATTACGTCACTGCTCGCTCTTCCGCATGCACGGGATGGTGATTCCATCACCTTCGTTGGCGGTCTCGCTGCATAGGGGTGAGGGAGCGTTTATAGCCACCATAACGCAGACTCACGCTTCTTGTGGGACTGCGTAGCTGTCAGCAGAAGTAGGTAGCAATTTTTTATCCACTGAGCATCATTGGCCACGCCTTTTCCAACGGGGCCCAAACGCCCGCCCGCCGCTCGCTCGTGCATGTGGATAGCGTAGTAATGGAAAACCTTCTACGTGCTCTTCTGAACTGCACGGAACCAGTCGACAAACTGATGTGCATCCTCTAAGGGCATCACTAACGGCATCCTCTAACGGCAAGGCTACCGATCATATTCGTTTCATTTCGATCTGGTATGAGCTTATCAGACCATTCAGAAAACTACACTTTCTTTCACTTCTTTGCATTTAAGGGAGTGACAAAATCCAAATGATAAACTTATAAGGAGTAATCCTAGATTTAAAAGTATAATCCCCATACTTACGTCTATGCGGGTCATAACATCAGTTACAGTTTTGTCGCTGATTTCCATTGCACGAACTGCAATCTTCAGTTCTTCAACCAGTCCCTCTTCATTGCTCATTTTAATCAGTTCCATTAGCCGTTTGCGGTCATATAAAACCACTTCCTCGCCAAGAACCAAATCCAGTATCTGTAAAAACATGACAAAATCTCGCACAATCACGAGTTTTGTAAAAAGCGAAAAAAATGAAGGTAACTAGGCAGAAAAAAATGGAAGAAATCTTACCTTTGAAATAGGATACGCTATCGGAAATGTAGCAATCATGAAGAAACGTGTCACCCAAATAGTGTAAGCCCCAACAGCTAGACCTTTCCTGAAAAAAAAAACGAAGGTGGATGTCTAAACACAACAAAATCAACGCACTTGCCCATAATACTACAGTGCACGTCAATGGCGGTGCCCATCTGCGGCCTCGAGAAGGATGCAGCGGAACCGCGCCGCGTGCGTCACAAACGTCGTTTTCTGCTGCTGTTATGCTATATCTAGCAGCTTTCTATGCGATTTATAGGATTTTTGACCAGAGCGGGAAGAAAGCGACTAGAAATAACATCCCGGCAGCAGACGACACTGATCCCGGCGCGCTCAGCGCCGTCGCGTTGCGTCCTTCTCAAGGCCGTGGATGAGCCACCGCCATTGACGTCCAGTTTATGTGTGTTGTCACCATGCATTGGAAAAAGGCAGAAGATGAAGCGACATATGTGGGTTCTTTGGAAGCAACAGATCGTACCATTTGCATTAATGAGCGCCTGCCTACAATAGGCAACCTCAAGACATTCAAACTGTGCTATAACTATGTACAATCAGGATCTTCGAGATGACAATCTACGGTGAACTCATTGACATCCCCTCAAGCTCAGTAGTATCTAAACGAAGTATCGACTGAATGTAAAGTTCGATCCATAAGTTCTGCGAAAGTAAGGCTCAGAGACTCCAACTTTTGTTGGGGCTGCGAATTCTCGAGCGTAATGAGAAACTTTGATGGATAAGTTTTGCTCTGAAAAAATTATTCTTGGAGGTCTAAGTCTGTGAGATGGTTGCATCCACAGAGAGCCATAGAATAGCTCTAATAGGTCGAATCTGAACATGAAATAAGTCTTGCAGTAAAGCAGATACATACTTGATAGAATGACTGCGTTATTTTTTTTACCTATTACACCTCTATATCGTAAAGGAAAGATTAACATCGATCTGTGTTTGCGTAGAGTACAACAGTAGGCTTAATGTCTCCAATCGTCCAATCAATCGCGTCCAGCTTGATGTTGAACACTTCTCTGTACTTTTGAACTTCATCATGTGGACGTTAAGGCGAACTGTCGTAGATATGACTGCGTTAATAAAACAAAAAATGGCTCGTACCAATGGCGGATGCAGAAAGTGGGAGGGAGAGGGGGGAGAAGGCGGAGCCTCCGCCGCATCGGTCACCCAGATAAGAAATAAAATTGATAAAAATACTTTTATAATAATAAATAATTGATAAAATTCCAAAAATAATAGTAAAAATAAACAGTTTCTAATAAACTAATACAAGATTTTTGTATTGCAAAGTAACTTCAAAAATTACGCTGCCCATTCTCGTGGGAAGTGGCACCCCCCCCCGTCCGTCAGTGGGTCAGTTCGGGGTAACTCACCAGAAGAATTCCTGTCGAGTTAGCTCTACTTCTTTCATAAATTGAGGTCAACTCTGATTCTTATGTCTCCATCTCTCAACCTGATGCTGTTCGGCCATAGTCACCTCCGGAGCTCTTTCGAACTTCCAAAATATTGCAGTTGGTCGCGCTCCTCAAGAGAGGCAACGGAGACAATCTCCGTAAAACTTATAGTGGACTGGATGGTGTATCCGGTTTCGCTCAGGTGCTTTACCTCTCCCGGTTATTTGACGCTGATGACGACCCCAACAAATTCTTTCAAGATGCTCATCATTTTGGTGATCAGTCTAAGTGACACTTTTCCCCTAAAATCTGAGTAAAGGTAAAGTTGTTTTTCTCCTTCTAAAAAGCTTGCCACATTCATGCATGGTGTGTTCGGAAACTCCAACGAATGCATTCTAACCCGTCTCTGTACTAGGGTGAAAAGAAAATAAGATCAATACATCGGTTAATCAATTTAACTAAGAATGACTGACGTATTATTGTTCAGCGTATTGGAAAACCCAACAAAACATGCGGTAGAAACTAGCAATTCCTGCCATTTTCTAGATTTCCTATTTTGGTCATGTGAGATATGGAGAAGTTTCGTGTTCTATACAGGACTGTACAGCTTTTGCAGCACTTCCCCCTCTTCTTTCTGCGATACTGTCCGATTCTGAATGTATTTCCCATTAGAGTATTACATTCCAAAAAACTTCAAACTTTCGGATTCCTGGAAAACCCGGATTTTCGAATATTCGAATTTTTGCTAACCACCGAATTCCCGAATATTCGAACTTTTGGATTCTTCAAGCCCACCGAGTTTTTGAATGTTCGAGTAATTATTCAAAGAACAGTCCATTTCGCTAAAACTTTTGAACCCAAGTATGTAAGCAGACAACGGAGTATGCTTTCCAATGACAACGGGCATTAAACATTTCAGATAGCAAGTTTCATTGGCGGTTTTTGAAATTATTCACAAATAGTTCCACAAAACTAGAAGCTTGTGCTGTTACAGAGTCGATCCTTCATGGATCTTGAAACTACAAGTGGTTGAAGTTCATTGAGAACGTCAATCTCATTTGAGGTGTGAGAACATTATTCAAGGGACCGCGAAGGGGTGGAAGCCCGCGCACATGAAGACATTCTCTCTGATACCTCTATGTTGCAAATCAACAAAACGAGCCATGGCAGACAATGTAAAGGTGTTGACGGCGTGAAATAATCTTGGACACGGCGCTTGGGTTACCAAAATCATGAATGAGCTTCCAGCAATTTTCAAAAAACCGTAAGCGATGCCAACAAAACACTGCTCGTTGCCTCGTTTCTCATTATTACTGTTGTTTACTGCATGTTCACATGTTGCGTTGAACGTTAAAGTCAAGTTAGAATCAAATTTAAATTAATTTATTAAGTAATTATCCTCTTATATAAATCATGGTAGTGCAACAAAACTTTCTAGAGCGTAGACGTAGGGGGACTAACAAGTGATCGCATGCGCTCGCAGTAAGACTCAGTAGACAGTGCCTCGCGAGGATGCGAAGCTGATGGGGCATTCGGCTGATGTTTCGTCATAGGTGCATAGACGTAGTGGAAGTCGGGTGCATTCGGGATTTCGCGGGGGGACCACCGGCTAGAGGTCTCGAGCCCTCCAGGCAAGACAGTGAGCAGCAATGTACGGAGCAGAGTCGCCGCTCTGCTGGAGCTCTGTTGTTGACTTCACTCAACTTTGGAACAGTGGAGGATAACCACATCGAAAAGAAGTGTGCATACCGTGGAGGACGTATCGAAGGATTCACTCAGTGGCCTCACTTGGGATATGTTCCTTACGCACCTCTCTTTGAGGTCCCTTGGAGATTATGCAGCTTGAGGATCCGTCTGCTTTTAAGAAGTACAATCAAATACACTGGATGAAGAACGCATCATCATATGCTGCTGTGACACTTTCTGAACCCAGTTGTACAACTTGTGCGGTTGATCAAACTTTCTAAATATTTCCTAACTTTATTCCATCACTTCCGAGATTTGCAAAGAGTGCGACTGCAGTGATGACGGACAGATAAGCCGGGGCCCCGTAGTCCAGAAAAACATCATGATAGGTGTCCACCAGTGGCGGACGCAGGGGGGGGGGGGGGGGGGGGGGGGCGCGCCCCCCCCCCGAGAATGGGTCGCCAAATTTTCGAAATTACTTTACAATACAAATAAAAATCTTGTGTTAGTTTATTTTTAATTGTTTATTTTTATTATTATTTTTAATATATTTTTTATTTATTGTTTATTATTATAATTAATATTATTATTAATTTTATTTTCCGTCTGGGTCCCCAAAACGGCGGAGACCCCACTTTTCTTCCCACGCCCCCCCTCCCGCCCACTTTCTGCGTCCGCCACTGGTGTCCACCGATCGAGAAAGAGTCCGCAGTGGCCCAATAGTGGAAAAACGGCAGGATACGGGTCCGTCGATGGAGAAGGGGCCCGCCATGGCCCAACACTGGGAAAACGGCAGAGTACGCGTCCATCGATGGAGAAAGGGTCTACCCTGGCCCATTAGTGGCGAAAGCGCCGGGAAAGCGGATCCACCGATGGATCAGTCTGCCCTGGCCCAATAGTGGGAAGAACGCCAGGATACAGACCCACAAATGGAGGATGAGTCTGCCCTGGCCAACAGCGGGATAAGCGCCAGGATACGGGTGCACTGATGGAGAATGGATCCGTCATGGCCCAATAGTGGGGAAAACGCTAAGATGCACGTCTGGCGATGGAGAAGGAGCACGCTACGTGCTCATTCGTGTCTCAGTCGACCATCTCTTCTTCCTCTCCGTTGGCTGTTCATAACGGGTCCAGGCATGTAAGAAATGTGACAAAAAAGAGTAGCTATTATCAGTGCATTGGAAATTAGCTTTACATGTAGGTGCGAGATTAGGAACTTGCGAGCAAGGCTAAGATGGCGAGAAGACTCAAGGCCCGACGTTGGCGGCCAGACCCGTAGAGTATACGCAACACATAAGGAGAATTTCGTATTTGAGCTCAGCTAATGATTAGTTTTGCTTTTTTGCTGATTTTCTGAGCATTTCATACGTGTGAAGCTTTTGCACATACCGCAAGTGGCCGCCCCACCCCACTTTCTAGCGTCCCGAAGGGGCGCGTATATATATATATATATATATGGGCGGAAAAAGTTTTTCGCATGTAGTGAGTGAGGTTCGGAAAAGGAAATTCGACACTGGCTTTGCACGGAAATAATAGCCTTATCCAAGTAGGAGTTATGTAACAGGGTCCCGGTACCACGTAACAAACGTAGGTAACTCTAGTTTTAACGAGGTGCCAGACAATTGAGATAATCACGACCTAAGAACGCAACTGGTAGAAGCATTCTGGGGGCGGACGCATCCACGCAATCGCCTCCTGAAAATTGAGGAGTTTTCCGATGACAATAGTGCCGGTGGTAGCCTGTTAAAAAGACGAGAAACACGGCATGCAGATGAGTTCTGGTACGCCTGCGTGAGCCTGGGACTGTTTCCGAACCTGTGATAACATAAATTGATAGTGAACCTGCGAGCACTAGAAGGTAGAAAGATCCACATTTTTGATGCTTTTAAACGTACCCCACCTCGTAGGATTACGAAACTCATGATGATGTCAGCCAGAATTCCTTTAAAAGACAAACTCTCAAGCCCCAACTTCTCCATTCTCGTTTCATAGTTAGGTAAAGCCTGCGGCTAACTCTTACCAGGGAACGACCGGTGAAAGATAATCCTCGTGAAAACTTTTTGTACTTTCTCTAGCTTCAAAATATCTTTCCTCAAAGTGGGATTCCATACAGAGCTGCAGTACTCCAGAATAGGCAAGACTTATGCTTTATAGAGTTTCAACAAAGTGGAAGCTTCTGTTTTGTGTCCATTTCTCAACAGAGAGTACATTACTTTAGTAGCGTTAGAAGCAACCATTTCAATGTGGGACGAAAAGACGAGTCCAAAGTGATGCCAAGATCACGAACATGCTGTAGCGCTTGTAGCGGAATCCCGTCCCGTAATCAATATCCATGGCAGTTCTTCCGAGCCTCAAAACCTGACTTTTGGAAATATTCACTTCAATCCGCCATTTCTTGGCGCAACCCAGCATCTGCTGAGCAGATAGCTTTAGCTTTTCTTTGATTTCATGCTTCTCTACACTGTCATATGCGGCGTATATGTATTTCAATGGCATCCGCATAAGCTGCAACACAAATTCTGGGGTCCGCTTTCAAAGCATTGGGTAGATCCATAGTATAAATACTAAGAAGTACGGGAGAAAGCGCACTACCTCGGGGTACCCTTGGAAGGCATGGTTTCTTAATGGATGTCTTTCCTTGAAAGCGAACTGTGAACTCTCGACAGTCTGAGTATGATACGAACCAGGCGAGAAGATTGTTCCTAATTCCTATGCTTTCGAGCTTCGAGATGAGGCCAAGGTGATCAACTGCATCAAATGCCTTGCTAAGATCGAAATAAACAATCTCCACACATTTTCCGGAAGGCAACGCTGCAGTCCAGTCTTGAGAACACTGTCATAGTTGTGTGGACGTGGAACAGCCCCAAATTATTCTTCTGGGATACAATGAATATTGTGGGTCCACTCAAGTGAACTACTGGCTATGATTTTCTCCATAATCTTGCACGTCGTTGGCAAAATGCTAATGGGTCTAAAATCAGTTAAACTCGATGCATTTGTGTCATCGAAGACGCAGATTAAACGCAATCAATACCTGATGTTTTGGACATTCTAGAATAACATTCGTGAATAATACACTCCTTGACATGTCTTTGTTTTGAATAGGCTCGCTTTATGTCTTGTCTGTGCTCGTTTTATTAGAAAATTCTTGACATTTCCTGTAGAATTGCTCCATATATAAGCATAACAATCTAGCAGAAGAGCGGGTTCGCCCTAATAAAGGACTTTGGAATACGACGCCTCGCATCTTGAGATTTTGGGCACATGAGTACCATAGCTTTCTTCCACAGAGAGGGGATTTTTCCCGTAATGAGGGAAATATTGAAAATGAGGGCCAGAAGTCGCCATAGGCATCCAGCGAATGCTTTGAAAAAGAACGATGGTATTCCATCAGCGGTGACAGAGAACAAAGCCTTGGTTGCTTCAAGATATTTGCGAACTTCAGCATGAGTAATAACTGGGGGTGGACAATCGACAAAAGAGCGTGTACCCAGCAAGGGGCAGCAGGAGCTGGATGTGTTGAAAACACTCAAAAAATCATCAGAAAAGACATTGGCTTTGTCAGTTGCTGTGAGGAACCTATGGCCGAAAGAATCCCGTATAGTAGAAGCACGCTTCTTCTTCAGAGTTCTTCGTTTAATCGAAGCAAAAAACTTCTCATCAGGATCAAGCATGACGATAGGAAAAACCAACCCTCAATACGACCCCCCCCCCCTATTCCCTCATCCAACCCCCACCTTTTCACGACTCCCTCCCCCTCTGCCCGCGAATGTTTTCTCTGTACATTGAGCAACTTCAAGGAAGAAGACACAAATGAAACACATTAAAAGACCAAAATTGGAACTAAAACAATCTTGAAATTGATATTCATGCTTTCTAACCCGATCCTTTCTAATCCGACCAGACAGCGAGCAAGAACGATCACTTCATGACGTGTCAAAACTGGATTGATTGGCAGCGCATGCGAGAAGTCGGCTTCAGCGCTGGCACGCTGGCATGGTTTGAGCGCTCACGGGTTCGATCCCCGGCGCCTCCAAGAAATTTTTGCACGGGTCGGAACCGCTTCAGAATTGAACATGGAGTAGATAGGATCGAAAGAATTGAAAATGAAGTGAGGGAAGCGAAATCGATCGACTACACATGCGAGAATTCGCCTGCATGGCCCTCCAGTTTGTGGAAAACTAGGGTGAATTAGACCTCGTGCTGAAGTTCTCTGACTCGAAATCAACAGATGCTTTTCAACATGTCCATAGAGAACAATTAGCTCTTTCTTCTCCCAGACTTTCAATTTTCTGGATCTCCATATGTTCTTGGGAGCTCGATGGGAAATCGATGGGAAATTTGGCGAATTTCCCATCGATTTCCCATCTAAATTGCGGAAAAATGAGCAAACTTCGTAGAGCCAGATTCTGTGCTCAAATGGGAAATTTCCCAATCTAAAACTCATTGAAGAAAAGTTTCCGCAATCTCTGCAAACTGCTTCTCAGTGATTTCCCAAACAGATTTACTCCGTTTTCACCATCTCTGCAAATTGCGAGGTTTTCATTTCTTCAACTCCCATGAAGAGAGTTTTCCTTTTACTGGAATTTTACTACCTTCACATAATAGAGCTCTAAGAATTCATTCTTCATCCCCATTATCGCATTCCAATGTTTGCTCTTGGTTGAGCGAGTCAGATTGGAAATTTCGCCTCGGAGTCCCGAAAACTTGAAAAATTTCCCATCGAGCTTCCAAGAAGATATGAAGTTTTGGAAAACTGAAACTCTTCCAAAAGATAGAGCTGATCGTCCTCTATGAATTGTTGGAAAGCATTTGCTGATTTCGCGTCAGAGAAGTTCAGCACGAGATCTAAGTCACCCTACTATCTCACGTTCTGACGGGCCCTGCAGGCGAACTCTCGATCGATCACTCAACCCACACTTCATTTTTTAACATTTCCACCGTCCTTCCTCCACACTTGATTCTGAAGTAATTTCGACCCTTGCAAATATCTATTGAAGACGCCGGGAATCGAACCTGTGGGTGCGCTGAAGCCGATTCCTCTCATACGCTGCCAACCTCTCCTGTTTTGACACGTAATGACATGGTGGTTCATGCTGACAAGTGCAGACCGTAATTTGTCATAATGTCATAAAACAACCATCAATTTACCTTCAACGGCCAAGCCATCCCTCTACTTGCCCCATTCCCACCTCTCCAATAGCCCCCCCCCCTTCCCAGCCCCCTCCCATACGACCCCCTCATGGGAAATTCCCATTGGACGTGTGACCCTGCTTCTCATGTTCCTCACTTTTGACATTTTACGCTCTTTGTACTTTAGGTAGCGCCGTAAGTGGTAGCTTAGTCGTTGGCAGGTGATTCTACAATCAGTACATCGAGAATGTTCAGCATTATCAAGGAATAGTGTTTTCTTTTGCCCAATGAGATTCTGAATGTGGATGTAAACAGTTCGACAAAGGGGTTTAATAGCTTTCATGGGCACATATCGCTCAATAATATCCCGAAGTACGATCATGAAGCGAGAGTAGACATCATCCACATCTATGTAGTTGCGAAATAATTCGACATATGCTAACGGCGTCTAAGGCCTCTTGAAGTTTAGCAAAATCATTTACGGTGTAAATTTCAGAGTCGTCTGCGTACATTCAACAGAAGGGGGAAGACAGTTCGGTAGGTCGTTTACAAACATTAGGAACATGAGAGGACCTATACATATCCCCTGGGGCACACCGCTAGTTGTTGAGTAGCTAAAGGATTTGGCCTCATTGATTACAACCGTTTGATACCTGTCACTTAGGAAGGCTTCCAGAAATTTTAGAAGACATCCTGTAATTCCAAAACATCTCAATTTTTTGAACAGTGCTGGGATCGAAATAGAATCGAATGCTCTAGCCTAATCAATGTAACAGGTGGATACATACCCACCATTATCGATTCCTCTGTGCCATACAGGGACTGTCGATAGTAAGGCTGAAACCGTGGATCTGCGATGAAGGAAACCATGTTGAGAGGTGGAAAGCAAGTTGTTTTCTAAGAGGTATTTCTTAACGTACTTACAGATTATGCGTTTCATGACTTTGCTGATTGAGCTAGTCAAGCAAATGTGCCTGTAGTTTTCAACAGAGCTCCTGCTTCCTTTCTTGTATATTGGGCGAACTAAACGGGCTGAGGAACGTTCCCGTGAAGAAGAATTTTGTTGAAAATTAACGTTATAGGGGTTGTGAGACCTAAAGCTGCTTTCTTTAGAAAGATATAGGGAATATGATCGGGTGACGTGGATACCCTTCCTGGGAGCTTACGAAGGATATTGTACACATGCGCACTGGATATATCAATCCAGTCCAGGCGTTCATTGGTGAAAGAAGGCAAATCTCCATTGAAAAAGAGCGGGGCTTTGTATGTTGACTTAAAATATTCAGCAAATAAGTTTGCTTTATCTTCGTCAGTTTTGATGAGCGTGTCCTCTCTTGGAAGAAGACTAGGGATAGAGTCGGTTAATTTGAGCTTTTTTCGGCAAAATGCATAAAACTTTTTGGGATTGGATCGGGCTACGATTTGTTCCTTTAGGAGTGCATACCGAGCTAAAGCACGCCTTAATTTCCTGGCGTATTAAAGGCAGCAGGAGCTGAAATTCTCGTCTCTGAGCTGAGCTGCGGGTGGTGAAGTACAGACTCAGCACATCATAAATGTGAAACGAACACAGACAATGATGGCTTACCTGCAGAGAAAATGGAACATTCGTCGCGAACACGCCTGGCCGTGTTCGCACGCGGACGAGTTTTCCCCATTGCGAAAGCCACTGCGGCGCGTGGTTTCGGCCGAGTCCCGCCATGAAACCTCGTGAATTGAATGCATTTCGTTTTCCCTTTGCGCCAAACCACGCACCGCAATGGCTTTTGCGCCGGGGAAAACTCGTCCGCGCGCGAACACGGCCAGGCGTGTTCGCGACGAATGTTCCATTTTCTCTGCAGGTAGGCCATCATTGTCTGTGTTCGTTTCACACTTATGATGTGCCGAGTCTGTACTTCATTACCCACAGCTCAGCTCGGAGTCGAGGATTTCAGCTCCTGCTGCCTTTAAGCAGACTTATGGCTCTTCTTGCCATGTTGGAAATCTGCTCTTCTCTTTGGAATTAGGATCGATTTTGAGTGCTTTTCTGACTGCGTAGTGAATTTTGTGAGAGGTATGTGTTCCTCGATTAGATTCTGGCAAATGGCGGTGAATAGCCCGTAACACTGATCTACATCGGTCGAGGTGTTGCATACCGTTACCCAATCAATTTCGGAAAGGGCCGTTATTATAGAATCAAAATCTCCTTTAGCATAGTTGCGGTAGTACTTGATAGGGCTCATTGGGATAGGGAGAGCCTGGTTTAGTTCAAAACGAATGCTCATGTGATCGGACGTGCTAAAAGGTGGGAGTAAGGTAACATTCTTAATCAGTAAGTGCTTGGAGACCAAAATAACATCCAGAATGTTTAAACCATGGGTTGGCTGGTTGACTACTTGTGTAAGGCCATGTGACAACACAAAATCGAGGAACGAAGATGAAGCTGGGGTAGACAGGTTGCCTCTATGAGACATTTGGTGCCAGTCGATCAGTGGAAAGTTCAAGTCGCCCAGTATGAGGTAGTTACCGCTCCAGCGCAGGCACGTTTCATTTAGGAAATCGATAAGTTCAAGAAAGTTGGAGATGGCACAGGAAGGGCTTCTGTACACCAGAAATACTAGTATTTTGTCGTCGTTTGAGTCAATCTGGATCGCAAGTGCTTGAAAAAACTCAGAGAAATTTCTTTTAGCTACGAAGCTATGAGATAAATGCCTGTGGATAAGTGCAACTACCCCTCCCCCAACTCTCTCCCCTTCCCGATCGCATCTGTACACGCTATAGATAGAATTGTAGCTCAAAAGGGCATCCTGAATGGAATCAGGTTTACACCAACTTTCTGTGATAAACACTCCACTAGGTTGCTGAGATAAAAGGAAATGTAAATCAGGAATTTTATTGGCAATGGAACGTGCATTGAAAGTGAGGAAGTGATTGTTACGTGAGAGTACTGGTATTTTTGATTCGAAGAAAGACCTAACGCTTGGGTTCGAGTTGGCAGCCCACATTCCCTAGTGCGACGTCTGGGTGAGAGTTTGGAGAGTGGGTAGAGGAAGATTACCCATAAGGGAGTTACGCTCGACCACATGCGACGCATCGATTGAGTGGCGAGATGGCAGATCGCGTGGAACTCTAAGTTTATGAATGGCGAGTTCCCTGAGTACATACATGAGTTTGCCTTCGGTTTCGTTCACAACCCCTGCCTTTTTGCGTAAGGCCCTATCGTAATCAATCTCTTCGTGCGTGTAGTCTGGTCTGGCATACGAGTGCAGGTACTGTCTAGTTAGAGACTGTCTACCTGTCCTCATGTGCTGCAATAACCTATCTCTTAGCTCTTGATTGCGCAACGTGATCTTGATGATGCGGGGCGAGCATTTGGGAGCCTAGATCTTACCGCGGGGTGCCTGTGAAAATCTATTTTACCACTATTCAGCTCTTGGAGGAGTTCTTGATCTCCGGATGTCTCAACGACCTCTTTGACCGCTTCACGATCGAAGGCCCTGGTGCTAGCATCGTCCCTCGTTCCCCTACCCCGACCCATGTGACGCGGCAGGATTTAGCACTCACAATTTTAGCGTCAGTTTGGAATTTCACAAGAGTGCTATAGGTCTCTGAGTTACTGGAGGGACAGGCCTCATAATTTGCATTACACCGCTCTTCAATTGCTCATTTCAATCAACTTGGCGAGAATAGTAGTTTGCATTTCTTGCATTTTAAGAAAGATTTCAAAAATTTTGTCGAAGCGATTGAAGTAATCATCCCACCTTTTCAGGATAGGTTGAAGCCACGTTGGTTCGCTCTCCTGAGATTGCTTTCTCGGCGCCATATCGGAATTTAGCGGTGGAATAGAAACTGGCAGAAGGGAGTAGATCAGTAGGACCAGCCGGATACGACGGCAGCTAAGGCGGGAATGGAAAATATAGAAGACGTTACCCATCTGTATATTTCATTAGGACGGGCTTCAACGCCAAGGGCGTTCAAGACTTTGTATGTCATAGCTTCGGCATGATTGACACGATCAAGGGGTTCGAGATCCCCCTCGGCTTCCGGAATACCCACAATGACAATCTATCGAGCTCTTTTTTGAGCCTCGACTATCTCCAGAGGATTGGGCTTAAGTAGCTGTAACAACTGATTTAATAATGGGAAACCCTCTGGAGCCTTGTCATTGAGTACCATCTAAAGCCGACGGATTACCTCTTCTTTCTCGCAGCCAAATCCTGGGACGCCAGCTGCCGGTGATGATGGTGCTGTAGGTTGAGAATAGGCTTCAGCAGCTCCTGCGGTAGAAACAGATTTCGTAGTAACTGGCATGGTGTGAACAGACAGGAACGGATATCGACCGCTCACGGCGACAGACGACTGATGAATACAAGTAATATATATACAATTCCATATTTAAATCTATTAGGTTTCTACAATATTTCATGTTTTTCACGTTTGCTAAATATAGCGGCTTGAAATCAACGTCGGATCCACTTCACCACTTGGTTTTTTGTATTACCTGAATACCCATCTGCCCAGAGTTTGGAACATTTGTGCTCGGGTTATAAAAAGAGCTTATGACAAAACCGTTACTAAAACAGTTGTTTCAGATATCTCTGCTGGCTAGTTGTTTGACTGCTGAAGCCTATTCTCAACCTACAGCACCATCATCACCGGCAGCTGGCGTCCACGGATTTGGCTGCGAGAAAGTAGAGGTAATCCGTCGGCTTTAGATGGTACTCAATGACAAGGCTCCAGAGGGTTTCCCCTTATTAAATCAGTTGTTACAGCTACTTAAGCCCAATCCTCTGGAGATAGTCGAGGCTCAGAAAAGAGCTCGATAGATTGTCATTGTGGGTATTCCGGAAGCCGAGGGGGATCTCGAACCCCTTGATCGTGTCAATCATGCCGAAGCTATGACGTACAAAGTCTTGAACGCCCTTGGCGTTGAAGCCCGTCCTAATGAAATATACAGATGGGTAACGTCTTGTATATTTTCCATTCCCGCCTTAGCTGCCGTCGTATCCGGCTGGTCCTACTGATCTACTCCCTTCTGCCAGTTTCTATTCCACCGCTAAATTCCGATATGGCGCCGAGAAAGGAATCTCAGGAGAGATTCCTTTCTCGGCGCCATATCGGAAGAGAGGAACCAACGTGGTTTCAACCTATCCTGAAAAGGTGGGATGATTACTTCAATCGCTTCGACAAAATGTTTGAAATCTTTCTTAAAATGCAAGAAATGCAAACTACTATTCTCGCCAAGTTGAGCGCACTTGATTCTTGAATGTTCTTGGTTTTGCTGTCGCGACTGCCGCATGAACAAACTCCCTCTTCATTTTGGTCTCACGACGCGGAAACTCTGTGGAATTTTGAAGAGACGCGTCAACTTTGCTGCACTGCAAGCATGAATAATGCCATACTGTATTTTCACACGCTTCATGTACCCTAACTTATCGTCTGTTCGTCACTGTTTAAAACTTCAATCGTTTCAAGTTCTCTAAGCACGTTTCGGGAGGTTTCCAAAAGAAATCAAAATTGCTGTGATTCTGAAGCCCTTTTGGCAACATAGAGTCGTTTCTGTATGGCAGTTTTATCCATTCATGGGGAAAACCTCTTCATGGAAGAGTTAGCCATGAAAGTTAAGGACTACTTGTTAGATGGAAATAGTCAGGAATCACGTGACCACATATTGCTTTGCATTCTTGTTCACTTTTTTTTGCTCACAGGATCAACGTTTTCAGATTACTTTGTAGAAAGCAGCGTGCAGTGTCAGCACCAGCAGTGATCAGCAAGAGTCCATGGACACAGAGAACCCTGCAGTCGGGCGCTGTAAGACCTAGTGGTTTCAGACCTATCTAAGATTTCGGGCTTCTCGACTCCGGACGTTTCTAAAATTTTGTTCTTTCGCCTCACTACCGCCCGCACTTTTGTTTCAGGGAAGACATTCGGCAGTACATCACGAAAGGCTCGAAATTGCTGTCCGAACAGTTTATTTATTTAATTATTCGTTACACTAAAAGAGGTGTGCGGATCATTACAAACATTGCCAAGAAATGAAAATATCGATAAACCTCAAAACAAATTATCAGAGCAACTTAGGGCAGACGAAGCGGTGAAGGTAAAAAGATGTTGAATTGGGGAGCGAGACGGACGGAGGAAATGGATTAGTCGACTGGGTTTAGAATAAGACTCGAGTCGCAAACAAGCCCTGTTTTTTTTTTTTTGGCTTTTTCATGGTGTGCTCTTCTTTTCGATATATTCCTTTACCGTTCGATAGTTCTTCCTCATTTGCTTCAGTTTTTTGAACAAGTTTCAGTCACTTTCATTCACTCATGCGCTGTCGTTGCATTTACCTTTACCCTTTGCTCGTGAGATCTTGTTTTTTTTTTGACAATTTTGATTCCATTCACATGCTTACATCATCACTCGTGGTTCCCTCGTTCATTCAATGGAAGAGTTTAAAGTAGAGATTTTGTTGGTGTAACTTTCTGTCATGTCTTTCTTGCCGCCTTGAGCAAGTTAATAATACTTTGGGAGCAGGAGGGGTGGAAATTTGAACGAGTCCTTTGTAATTTTTGTCGGTTTTTCAGCTAGGCGCTAACACTCCTTCGTCAGCGGGATTTCTTCTGGTTTGTGAGTAGTGTTATCAGTGAGGTTGTTGCTAATAGCGGGGGAGCGGGGTTGATAGGAGAGACGAATAGACTCTGCAGTTTGTACACTGTTATTTCACCTGTCTGATGTTAGAGAAGAGTTTTTGAGTGAGTGAGCCGTGAGCGTTCCAGGCTGTGATGCGGAAGTAAACACATGAGAAAGCTTTCGAGAAAATTCCACGTCATTCATTCATTCTTGTGACATGACATACCATTAAACACATCTTGCTGATCTCGTGTGCTACAACTGTACCTCAGGTTTTACTGGTTCTAATATCTTCTAACTCAATCTCTGAAATAATATTTGATCTCTGTCTTTTTAACCCGGCCTAAGGCGTTTTATCTCATCTAAAATATTTTTTTCCAATCTCAGTCTTTCTATCCCGGCCTTAGATGTTTTAACCCAAAATCTAAGTCGATTTATCAGGGCCCAATCCAACCCCAATCTTGAAAAGTTCTAACACGTTCGCGACACGTGCACAACCGGTCGAGCACGTGATCTGTCGTGTGGGACCGAGTGCACCGGGCGTGCACAACCACATGCTTAAAGGCAGCAAGAGCTGAAATTCTCGACTCTGCGCTGAGCTACAGGTGGTGAAGTACAGACTCGTCACACCATAAATGTGAAACGAACACAGACAATGATGGCTTACCTGCAAAGAAAATGGAACATTCGTCGCGAACACACCCGTGCTCGTGCGCGGACGAGTTTTTTTGTTTTGTTTTTCCCCTGCGCGAAAGCCATTGCGGCGCGGGATTTTGGCCGAGTCCCGCCATGAAACCCTGTGAATTAAATGCATTTCGTTTTCCCTTTGCGCCAAACCACGCACCGCAATGGCTTTTGCGCCGGGGAAAACTCGTCCGCACTCGAACACGGCCAGGCGTGTTCGCGACGAATGTTCCATTTTCTCTGCAGGTAAGCCATAATTGTCTGTGTTCGTTTCACATTTATGATGTGCTGAGTCTGTACTTCATCGCCCACAGCTCAGCTCGGAGTCGAGGATTTCAGCTCCTGCTGCCTTTAAGCTTAAGTGTGTCCCACGTGCCAATGTATGTCAATATTGCAGTGTCGCGAATGTGTCAAGATGCAACTCCTTCTAATAATATGCTGTTTATGTCATTTCATGCATTTTCTTTGTACAGGTAATCTTAAAGGCAAGGTCGGGGCAGAGTTTCGATTTCCCGATTCCCACGGAATTCGTTCGATCAGGTGGTGAACTAAACGGAAACACCATTGAAACCCCTTGAAAAACCGTCCACATCCTACCAAATCCATCCGATTGTAATACGGCGGTTGCACGGTTGCATAGTACGTGTTTTCAAAGAACGCTATATGGCGCGCGCACATGTTGTTTGCAGCGCGCATCGTTGAAAGCAATAGGCGTTGAAGCGACGCCAATCGATTGTTTCAAAAGCCGAGACAGCCAAAAACATAAGCTCACAAGGACTGAATCTACCGATGGGGCCGTTTTTCGCCTTTTGTGCTTAGATTTATCACTGTTCAGGTGTTTCAACTCGTTTTCATTTTTATTTCACAAACATTGCGTCGAGCCGTTTGCTACCTCCTCTATTTTTTTTGTTGTTTTGCGTGTTACTATATTATTTTCCATTTGCCCATACAAGAAAATGCCTTTGAGCTCCTACATTCCGCTCCCAGTTATCATGCCTTAGTGTTTTTCTTTAATTAAATTAAAGCGCTTTACATTAAATGTTTGTACATAAGGTATCGGCACCTAAACGCCTGTGCGCGGAGTACACTTCTTTTTTCTATGGAAAGATCAGCGATGTTCGATGTTAGTAGTGAGCTGTGTACGGTGTGCTTTGCATTCAGGAGTTGATGTTACGAGAGTACTTGCAGCTTTACCTACGTGTTGTAATATAATCATTATTTGTTGCAGCATTATCCTTCCGTTGAGTTGCTGCATGGCACTTGAACAAATCTCTAATGCTATCGCTAGATCGTGATTGTGATTGCAACCATTACTACCATTGAGCTTCTTTGGGATATGCGAATCATGAAGCAGATGTTTGAAAATTTGGTCATCTGAAGGATAGCTTAGAGTAGGTTTAAGGCACGAGTAATGCGTACAGTCCATCCGGAACGACGGAGCCGTTGATGCGGTCAAAGAATTCAGAGTCAGCGCAGCCAACTTGGCAGCGTACGCGACTTGACCTGCTATTATCTTTACATTATATTCCTTTTTTGAATAATTTTTGTTCCTTTCCACCAGTTTACCTCCTTCACTACAATTTCCATTCCATTCGCTAAGTTTCTTCACCAAACAGCTGATCGTCGGCCACTTCCCAGGCGCGCCGCCTCTGTATCCCCCAACCGCATCAGCGGCCCCGAGACTGAGCTATTATTATCCATCAGTGTCAGAAGAGCATTAATTTAGACATGTTGAATAGCCGTTCTCTTGCACAAGTATAGTCTGATTGCTCAGTGATGGAATCTACAGGGAACGTCAATCATCAATGCAGCCCTATGTGGCCTGGAGCGCGGCACCACCTACGTGGCGTGGCTGTATGCTGCTGATGTTGTGTAGTGCCTCGCCAGCGCTGCCTAGGTGCTGTGGTGCTCCAGGCCGCGAGGGACGCAATCCTGTGACGCTTCCTGTACGTCAACTGTGGTCGCAATTACAACCTCATCATTGTGTTGGCCAAATGATCGAGATTTTACACTTATTTTTTAAAATGTTTTGGTGTGATTCCTTCCATTTTGTTGTATCCTTACTGACATTTGCTAAAATGCCCTTCCAGACGCATCATGCGGAATTCTTCCATTGATGTAACCATTATTGCAGCTAAAGACGACCTAGGTGCCACCCCTGAGCTACAGTCCCTGTCGAAAAGATAGACGGATTCCGTCACTGCAGAAACGCGGTGGGAACTGAACGATGGATGTGGAGAGTACATGCTCCAAGTGACAGGGTCCAGTAAGTGTTACCGCGATTGACGAAATGAAACCGCACGCGCAATCCGTCTATCTTTGCGACTAGGACTGCACAGTCCATCCGAAATGGTGGAGCCGGTGATGCGATATGAAATCTAGAGGCGGCGCGGCTGACATCGCAGCACACGCCGCATCTGATTGTTTTTCAAATATATATATATATATTCCTTTTTCCTTTTACCGTCTTCGCTACCATTATTTTTTCATCCGGGAAATGCTTCACTAGCTTTATATCGAAGAGCCGAGTCGGCTCTTCGGTATAAAACTAGTGAAGCCTGCTTCTAGATTTCTCGCCGACCCATCGTTTCGGATAGACTGTGATATACCATGCACTTTATAAACAAACATATAATGAGAGGATGCTATCGGACCCATGTGTACAGTCCGACTGAAACAACGGGCCGCTAACGCGGTCAGGATACCTCGTAGCATTGCGGACGATGATCAGTTGTTTGAAATAAACTAGTGAAGAAACTCATCGAATGGAATGGAAATGTAGTATAGGTGATAGAGTGGTAGGAAGGAGTGTAAAGGTCAAAAAAAGAAAATACAAAGATAGGAACATACGAAATCGGCGTATGCTGCGAAGTTGGCCGCGCCGCCTCTGGATTTTCCTATCGCATCAATGGCCCCGTCGTTTCGGATGGACCGCAGGTTGCCGGGGAAGTGTGCAGTATTATTGTCAGAAGGTAAGAAGCAAATTTCTTGGAGAAAAAGGAGAAATGTCTCTGGAAGAACGTCGTAGTGCACAAATCTGAGCAGTGTTTTCGATCATTTCTCCCTTCTAGAATTTCTCCCTTCTAGAAAGTTCTGCAACAGCTGAATGAAACGGTTTTGATGCAAGAAACGACTATAATTGTGCGAGTGTTTGAGCGTGCCGTGGGAATTCAGGAACTAGGTTACGGCTAAAGGACAACAGAAAGATGATTGTTTTTGCATGGATCGTGCGACGACGGCTGCAGAGGGCTGATAGAGCTACTCGACTGGGAACATGAGCATGCCACTGGTTCAAAAAAGTGAAGTGAAATGAAGCACAGGAAGAACTCCGTGATTCCCGATCGCCCATTGATAAGATTTACAGGATTGGCTACTATAAAGAACATGTTTTGAGTTTTATCTCGGCTTTGGAAAATGTGTACTGATACCAAAGGATTGGCTCTAAGGTTTCAGCTACGTACATTGTAGAGGAGTTTCATTTCATCCCCTTTCTATTCGAATAGGCACATTTTTTGACAATTTCCACAGATATATGACACGTTAGTCCGGTCTAGTTCTTATCCATTAGTTCTATGGTGTACAAGCAATGTGGTTTCGTTTCAGAAGCATTCACTGCCTAATAATTCAACGAGTGCAGTCGCAACATTCGCGCCTGAGTGCATACCGCAGCGTTCACCGTTCAATATGAGCATCGAACATCGTTGATCTTCTCATAGTAACAAGAAGTACTACCCCGAACTCTGCTTTGTTATCGCGAAGCCTTCCCAACAACTGCATCAAGAATGAGAATCATCGCGTTACATGTAAAGTGTATTCGGTCCGCCCTGTCCTGCCAACGCACCGCCAGCCATCCCGCCTGGCATCCTGCTGGCGATCGATTCTCGGCTGGTTGGCTGCGGGAACACTGCCAGCAGGACGCCAAGCGTCTTGGCGGGCGGTGCGGCGGCAGGACACGGCAGATCGGAAGCACTGTATGTAATGAAAAAAATAGAGGAAGAAGTAAATGGCTACACACCAATATAGTTTGGGTTCTAATGACGTTAACGCAAAAGAGATTGAAAATCACCGAGATATAGGTGAGCACTCAAATGAGTAGGGGAGAAATATGCAACAAAAAATCTCCCTTGTGGTCTGTCTCGGAATAATGAACAGAATGAGGGCGCAATTTCCAACTGCCAAGAAACTGATGAAGCAAAGATGATGTCCACTAGACGGGAATAAGCCTATCTACTGAGAGCAATGGACCTCAAAACTGCGGAAGTATCAGGAGGAATCGTTACTCATCTGTGAAAACGCTATTTTTATAAAGATGGACTGTTATCAAACGCAGACAAGCTGTGGTATTCATATTAGCGGAGACATGGTGTCTCATCACATAAATAGTGCATCGAATAGCTCGCTCGGTAATCACATAATCTAGGACTTGATTTGCATCGTTTCCATGTTTATATCCATGCCATGCAGCTGTTTCACTACTATGATGCTATCACGACCATCTTCACAGAGTGCAGCTCATCTACTTAGTACGCTCCAGATATACTCTCCGAGAAGTAAGATGGTGTTGATCACCTTGCTCTAGACGACGTTGACTCTGGTAGATATGGACTGAGAGCGATGCATAGGTGGTTCTAATCAATATGCACCAAGTCAGTGTCGTCGAGCTCACAGTGATCAAAACTGCTATACTACCCGAGGAGTAAGGAAAGTATGCAACAGCGGTTATAGAAGTCTTGGAGAGTTCATTTACTAATTAAGTTAAAAAGGTACTGTGGTGCAGTCCGGTCCACATGTTCCATACAATGCGATAACGTCAAAGCAGTGATAGTACATATTAAGATACTGCTACCTGTTCAAGCTCGGACCTTGCACCACCACTGATAGTAGGCTTGCTGAATAGCGTTCGGATTGAGGGGTCGATAGGGCTGCCCGAGACGCAGTAAAGATTCAGGAATTAAGGGACTTGATTCTCCAACTCCCAAAAATAGATTACCAACCTATTTCGAACTATCCTCGGACGTTAACATGCCACAAATCTGTTCCTTACGATATTTTGATTACGTTTGAAAAATTTTCAACAGTTTTCAATCGAAATGGTCTATTTTCCAACGTTCAATACTTTATTGAGACTGACGACTACATTGCCACAACACATTTTACATCAATAATGAAAAAAAAACAAAAATAAATGTAGAGTATGAAACAACATTTGCGAAATTACCCTTATTATGGAAGAGCGATATACAGCGCGATTTTTCGGTTACCAATGGAGGCACAAGTGCCTCACGTTCCCGCATTCTTCATCGCAGAAGATAAAACGAATTTGGTGCATTAATGGTTTTATATTCGGAGCCGAGAAATCGCGCTGCATGTCCTACGTCCCTTTGTATCGGTATGCAAGCAGCACGCTCGTCCCGTCCGCCTGGCTTTCTTCATAAAATGAACGTATGACCAATTTCAACAGATTCGTGCTCAAGTCTCAAGCACCAAGATGAAGCAGTTCTCATGCACTGTTTGCTCGAAGAAGGATGGGATCACGAATGCGAAATGGACAAGCTCCAACGAGAATAATAACATGGTCCTCATTGCGGCTCTTATGCACTACGCTGGTTGTACCATACAACGTGGAAGAGAGCTGTACGTCACCTTTCATGAGAATCGCAGATCTATCTGCGTAAACCACTTCCAAGAAATGGTGAGCGACTCGTTTCAACTACTAACTTCTCGAATTTTCGTTAGTCCATGAAGTGGATTGACATCTCCCAACAGGCCAAGAAGATTACGAATGATATTGTCGCAGTTTGTGGCCGACTACCAGAACGATTTCATATCAGACGCAGAATGGTACGGAAATTCAAAAAGACTGAGTGTGAATTTGATTTCTGAACTGTATATGTACAGGGTTGTCTTACTTGTTCCCGTGAACGACCTATCGCTGAAAAGGTTCCATGGGTTGTCGTGAATCGATTAAGAAAGGCGGCAAGGATGATACACGTACGTATCGACGCTTTTGGAACTGAATTCGTTGTCTGTTTGGCTGACCTCTAGAAAAGCCTCAGTGAGGATTCCAGGAATTTCTGTGGCTATTTCAGACTGACGTGTTTGCGTTTACAACTAAAGCAAGGGCAGCAGGAATCAAAGAGGTATATTGAAAGATTGTGTACATATACGAAACAATACTAATTTTCCTTCGACAAACCGCTCGAAATCCTATTCGGACTTCTCAGGCGATAATTCCAAGTCAGTCGGAAACAAAAACGGACAGTACCGCGGAAACCTCTGTGCAACCAATCAACGAGGACTTGGACGATGAACCTCTTGTTCTAGAAAAGGTGCTAGTGTATCTTCACCACACCTTTTCAATAATCACCATCATTCGACACATCATATGTCAAAGTGACGTGTATTACTTCGACAAGGTTGATTCAGATGAGAAGCTGCCAGCTGGAACCAATCGCCCTGAACTTCGTTCCTCGGCGTGTTGTTACACCGAAAAGACGAGTTAGGTCGCTCTCACCTCGAGCAATCTTTACATCGAGACCGGAACTCGGTGAGAAGCTTCCACATCCAAGCAATGTAAATACTGACCTCCATTTTAGTAAACAGAAAACTTGTCGCAAAACTCGAAATGAAATCAAAGAAAGAAACTAGTACAACAATGATAAGGGTAATGGCACAGTCCGAAATTTCAGGGCTGCAACAATTCATGTACATGTTGTGCAAGACTTGCTGGAATGGCGCCGTTTTTGTCATCGCAGTCTTCCCAAACCACAGCCATCGACAAGGTTGTCGAAAAAATAGTTATTCAAAGGGGGCTTTCCAATTAGGATTGCGATACATTCAATTATACGATACATAATTGCGCATAGTTCTTTGGCCATGACAACAATATTCAGAGGGATGATCCGTCGTACCAGCCTTCTCGCGAGAACACGGGTAGTACTCTGTCCCAACAAACAATCGCATGCGAGCAACTTGATCAAATCTGCCAAGAGGAAGTTTTGAGCAAGTACTTCCTTGTCGAGGGTCAGAGGTTGCTCTCTTTGCTCACCAAATGTGTGCACTGCGACTGTCCTCTGGCGTCTGACGCCGAGAAGCGCCTGGTTGCGGTGGGAACGGCGCCCGTCATCGTCTACTGGTGCCGCCGATGCTGCTCGGAGAGAGACCAATTCAAAAGATGGGAGGGGCAACCGAAAACTGTCAGCCACACGAAGGAAAGGACTTATCACGGCACCTCAGCATTGGCAATTTCTGCCCAAACAACCGGGTTTCGCTATAGCGTGAGTGATAGGAGAGTGATGATACACAGAAAAGTAAGCATTGCTCAACGTTTGTTTCCCAGATGCTGCGGCGGTTTGTAGACCACGCCAATATCAGCGTCATGGCCAAATCAACGTTCTATAACGTTACAGTCTCAGCCCGTCCAGCCATTGCACGAGTTTATGAAACTCATCAGGAGCGCGTACTCATCTACATCTTACAAGGGAAGGATACTCCCTGGCCGTGAGCTTTCCTGATGACCTATGTACGGTTCAATGCAGCTAGCATCACTGATGTCGAATCCATGCCGCACCATTCCTGCGGGGTAGGCAGTTAGGCTATATTTCCCACTCGCATAGTGACAATACAAGGGTTCGGAGTGATTCCAAAGGTTCTTCGTACATCACATCTCACAACAGCAGAAATTTAATACATAGTATACAAGATTGTCAAACGAAGCGTCACGCAGAATTGACGAAAAATTCTCAATGATCTTCTTCTCTTTCCTGGATGGCGCTCGCGAGATTTCACAAGAGCCGAATTCCTTCAGCAGATACGATGCTACCAACTTCGGGCAGAACATTGTTCAATTAATTTCGCACGAGAGGTTTTAACCTCTCTTTGAATTATACCGCCAAACCACAGCAATCTACGTCATCCACGTCATCAGGGACTTGTTCTTTGCGGGAAACCACCCCATTTCGATCAATTTGCGCCATTTTATCAGATTCAAACGATATCCCGTATTTGATTAGATATCGTAAATGATGAAATTTGATTGTCGGAGAGTAAACCATGCATTAAGTTTCTGCTGTTGTGAGATGTGATGTACGAAGAACCTTTGGAATCACTCCGAACCCTTGTATTGTCGGTATGCGAGTGGGAAATATAGCCTAACTGCTTGAAAACAGCCTCCTCGAAGGAGAACGGCTTCTAAATCGTAGATGCTAAAACTTACCACTATACCACGGACCGAGCTGGATCTGTGGCACTCGAGACCGCATATGTGTGCGCTCCCGCACCAACAAAAACCGCCATAACTTTCCACTCAGGACCCCGCAGGAATGGTGCTGCATGGATTCGACATCAGTGATGCCAACTGCATTGAACCGTACATAGGTCATCAAGAAAGCTCATGACCAGGGAGTATCCTTCCCTTGTTAGAAGAATATGAGGTGGGTCCGGCGTAACAACTACACGAAAACTGTTCTAGACGAATACAACAATTAAGGGGAGAGGAGTCGACCTGGCCATAGATGGTGCGTATGACTCACGTGGGTATTGCGCTGAAATCTGCAGAGTTGTGGTGGCTGATATTAGAACGGGACTTGTTATTCATACAGAGGTGATACATTACTCTGAAACAGGTGTGTTTCGGAATGGGCTAGTCACTCTAACACTACTGCACGAGTGAATGGAAGTAAACGAAACGATTTGCAGAGTTCAAATCTTCGAGCATGGAAATAGAGGGCTGCGCAAGATTGATAAGGTGGCTGCATAGTAAAGGTGTCGATATCCGGTCCATTACGACACATAGAAGTAGTGTTTTTGCCAACCTCATAAAGAAGCTGAACAATGACTTAGGAACCGGCATACTGCTTTTTTACGACCCTTGGCACCTAACGAAGTCTCTAGCAAGGAGCTTGAAGGAAGTAAGATTTCAAACAGAATGACGTTGCATAACCCATCAAAGATATACAGCAACTTTCAGGCCGCGCGGTATAAAGAATGCAGGGTAATCGGTGCTTGGATATCAAAACTGAAAACACATCTGTGGAGAAGCATCGGAATAGGGTCCCAGACAGGAAACCAAAGAAATATACGGTTTCTATTCAACACATGTCTGAACCATATGGCCAATGCTCACCAATGGGATCCAGTAAGAAAGCAGCTCCTCATTATTCCTGAATTTCTCCGAGGGAAGATCCCAAATTATGCATCGATTGTAGGACCCAACGACTAGCGAATTCACTTTGTGTGATCATGGCGAGATTCCTGCCTCAAGCAGCGACTACATCCAAAAGGACACAATAGCCTATCGAGCCCTTGAAAAAGTGATTCTTCGAAAACGATTCCAAGAGGACATTGAGAAGCCAAGCCCGGTCGGAGGAACATCCGTTTGCGAATGCAAGAACTCTATGGACAGAATCTACTGTCCCAAAGAAATACATTTGTAAGTGTAGGGCTGCTTACGTGTACTTTTTATCATTCTTATCCGAATCCGGTTCCTTTGTGGCATTATCTCTCCCTAAATTACAACAAGTCACTAGCGCAGGTTGGTGCAAACGCGAGTGTGTAGGGCTGTGAACATTCCACCACATGCCTTCCATTAGCACAAGTAGCGCCAATGATGTGATGATGTAGTGATATGGCCGCAAAGGAATCACGCTCAGATCGAAATAACCACGATCTGTTATTCGTGGTGCATTCACAGATTCAAGGCATGAGGTACGGTTGTATACTATCGAATGTTGATACTGATTGCTCGATACTGATTAAAAAATAACCGCATCCCAGTCAGAGATACACCACGAATCGCAACCATTCAAATAGGTAGCACACGCGAAGACACCATTTTACATAATTCTACCATCAATTTCAGCCCTATCCACACCTATCCCTTCTATATGATGCTCTCGACCATGTACACGAATGAGCTGAAAATTGCCGAGCTCAACAGCGTGCGAAAGGTCGAAGCATCATATAGTGCGCAAAGGAAGTACATGGACCGCAGAAGTGTCATACAAAGAAAGACGGATGTATACCACCAGTGGAGGGAAGACATATTCGAAGAATACGCTAAATCTCGCCTGGAAAGTCACACCGAAGAAAGAGCGGATGACAACCAGAACGCAGAAGACGAGATTCGAGCGATTATGGATGCCGAGGAACGTTCAGAGCTACCCACGACGTATGGAAAGATGCTGTGCAAACCGATGGACGCTGATGGTAATCTTGAAGAAAGCGACGACTCGAGCACGGATAGTAACTCGGATATTTCTTCTCTTTCATCAGCTGAAGCAGACGATACACTCGAACCTCCTTTCCAGGAAAACATTTAATGTGTAGAAGTAGACTTTTCTGTTGATAGTTTCCACCTCATCTCTGAACTGCAATCTGTTCATGGCTTTCCCTCTCCAATAAATTTTTTCTTACAAAGCAATTGAAAAGTGTAGTAGTGGTGAAGACTCAATGGGACTGTAAATCCTACACGTGAGGTAATAATTAGCCAAAAATCCTGAATGGATAGTAAATAGACATTTGTTTCCTTACAAGGGATCGTCTTCAACCATATTATATCACCAGTGAGACAGAAGAGCGTATCTATCAGTTTCCACATTCCTCGCATTGACAGCTGTCCTTGTAGCGCTCGTATACGTTCTCACAGCACCTAAAGTACTGACACTATTACGTGAAGATATGAATAGTGAAGAATAGAATTAACTCGAACCCCATAGATTTTATCTTTTGCGGGTCATTACAATCAGCCATTTAACAAATATTACATGTGTAAGTAATGAAACACGAAATTAATGCGGGTAGAAATGAAAAGCGCAAATTATACTGACAAGGCATAAGGTATGCCAGTGAATAGGACCCACTTGCACGCGCCGCAGCACCCACGGCGTATGTATTTTTGCACTGGCTCGAGAAAATATCAATGATGAGATCTCTGTTCCCAAGATGTAATCGTGGATGTGCAAACAGTGTGCCACATTAGTGGCACTCACAGGGAGGTTCCTATCACTGGCGTTTCTTGTGCTTGCGACACCGGTAAGCTAGCCCAATTACTCCCCAGATATACCAAAAGCACTTTGTGTACTACCAATTCCAAAGGATAAGTGTTTGAGCTCAACATCCTCCTGACGCCCACCCATTGGGAACCCGTGAAGATACAGTCGGTTTAGGAAATTGTGGAGACGGCTCTATTCCCATTATCCTGGTCAGCATGATCCAAACGTATAAGGATGCATACAGTTCCACACAGCAGCCTTGCAATTGCTCAGACATTGCACCATGCCAGAGGCCTGCAATGATGAGACAGTAATCGCAGGGCTCTCGCACGGTTCGACTGTCCGAGTTTGTTCACGACGGGTGCATGAGGACGGCTGCCATTGTAGACGTTTCGATCGTGGTGCCCACGAGAATCCGTCAAGAGTGCAAAGCGGCTTTGGACCAGTCACGTTCTATCTTGTTAGTCGTGGAGTTTTAGCGGATGGGAACGCAAGGAATAATGGTGGCATCCATCAACTTCCATCAGTATTTGACAGACCGTGCATGCGCAGGTGGCCAGGGGAACTATGAACAAAACGACTATCCCAGTAGCTTACGACAAGAGCAGCGCCCAGAGAATCGGTCGCACAACATACAGTGTGCGTCAGTGGTGGTGCGTTTTTCGAGAACACGGAAGACTTTTTCCATCAAATTTGATGTTAACTTTAAAAACTATAAAAACCATTCCAACACCAACCTACAGTTTCCTGCCGAGGCGAGGAAACCAGCGCAAGCTACGCTGTAGCTCCACGTGTTCCCCGTAAAACGCACCACCATCGACGCTCACTGTAGATGTTCCGTTTTCAGCGGTGCAACGACGATTGATAATCAGTGTACAATGGATGTGGATGAAGCCGACGCTTTCGCAGACTGTGCTATCGCTCTACTCGCTGCAATCGCTATCTTGCCTGCTGTAGCAGGTAACAGTGTAATAAATCCACGGGAAACAACAAAAAAAATAGCAAGTTTTGCTGAAATTACCTACTAGGGTAGCGTTAATAGAATTTCCAGCGCAAGACGAGGTCGCGTCACAGTCCGAAGTGCCAGCTCAGCTTTATAGACGTCCAATCCTTTGGATGGGTCCGTGTTCTAAAGCAAAAATAATATCTTGAATATTGTGCAACTCGCCGATTTACGATGGAATTGAGTCTAGCGTACAGTTTATAGATTCTATGGGCGGAAACGCGAATTTGATCGCACGCGTGCGTTACGACTAAACTGTGATGTAACTCGTCCACCACTCTATCGAACAATCCACCATGGCCATACAAATTACAAAGAAACAAGGGTTACTATCGTACTTCAGCGGCTCCATTGTTGACATCGGGTTGGCTCTGTACTCCTGTACTCCACGTGGAGTGTAGCACGCTGCGTCGCCGTCCCTGACCGGCCACGGCGGTCGCCGATCATAACTTTTGGCGACGGCCCACAATCGATAGGCATCGTTGTCACAACCGCCAACATTGACGGTGTTCTATCGCCAATGTTGGCGACCGCCCGTCGCCAACTTCGCCTACTGCCGCAACGCCCACCCACAATCGATGGGTACCGGTGTCAGGATCGCGGACAAGAGGTAAAATAGTAGATAATACATAGTATTGAGGCAATTCTAACATATAAAAAATATAAAAAGCAAGAAAAGAGGTTGGAATTTGTAGACTACTGTGAAGATTTCCCCACTAATGATAAGAAATATGAACTACAGTTCTTTGAAGTAGAAACTACAGAGTTCGTTATTTGTGCGAATTGAACAGCCTTGATCGCTGGAGGTGAAGCTGATCCTTTGTTAAAGTGTTAGGCCACTTTCCCACAACAGCATTGAATAATGAACTGATGCTCGAGCAAGGTAAAGGCGAACCAAAATGAAATAAAGACGTAATTTGGTTTTGAAAGCAGTTGTGTTAGGACGCGGGCTGAGACACCCTTCCGAAATTTCCCCGCAAGCAGCATTTGTCTCTATATTCCTATCGCCAGTCAATAGGAGAATACCAGTTGGACAGTCGGAGAAGATTTTGAGGATTTTTTTTTGAAAAGTGGAAACGACATTCTGGAATGTTTTTTGAGGAGCAACTCAACCATGAAATCCAGGCTCCTCGGCAACATATCCTTTTTATAACGTTGCAGTAAATATGGCATTCTTCAAAATCACGAATCATTACAGTTCATTCAATCCTCACAGTTCAACCACCAAAATTCGTGATCAGCATCCTCGAGAATTCTTCCACGCAACTTTTGCGGGAGTTCATTTTTATGCGATTCGGGTCGGTAGTAGGGCCGATGAACCCTTGAACGGTATTCACTAGAACTAAAAACAAGACCAATTCAATAAACACCAGGAAAATTAAGAGGAAGAGAAACAAAGGACCGTTTTTGCGTCTGTTCATTGCATGCGCGCAGCATTTGTGAACTGGAGCATGCTTTCCCGCTGCTACCGTAATCCTCTGACGTTTTGTCCCATATCTTGCGATAGAGCATATAATGGGGTCTCAAACTTGAGGTACGTGCTACATATATGGTTTGGATTCCAGAGAGCAAAAAACCTGGGTGGGCAAGATTTTGACCGGACCTTGCCTTTGAGGAGATCCTCTCATTTATTCGCTTCACTTACTCGATTTACCACATATTTTTGTATTCCGAATTTTCGCTTCATTTTGAATTGTTTTGGCTTGTTTTTCCTGTATTTCTAGTGCCTTTGTTAACGTTCTTTGAATTTTTGCTTGCCTTCGCCTTAGTTTCTACATCTTGTTTTGTACATTTTGAAGACGACTATTTTAGAAAGTTTTGTTGCATGTGCGTTATTGTATAGACCCTGTTGATGAATTTTTTCAACGTTTTGTGTTGTAAAACACCCAATTTATGGGTTATAGCTTCGCAGATCCGTGAGCCTGTATGGATAGAGGACTACCAACCTGTGTGGGAAGACAATTTCTAGGAGGAAACTCCCTTCTGGGGCGGCAAAATCGCCTAATAGGGATATGAAGTCGCCAACCCTGGAGCTAGGGTGGGGATGACGCTGGCTCACTAGCCTGCAAATAGTTACATTAGAATTTCTCCGATTTTGCAGCTTACCTCGGAGAGGCATGCGAAGCGATCCGGTTTCATCTGGAAAAACTGCCGGCCCAGTTCTTGAGCTCAAAATATTTTTTATAGAGTAGAAAGTTGGTTTGAGACCTGTCGCTGGAAGTATTCGGCTTGGAAGCTGTAAAGACCTCAGGGCTAGTCTGGGTGAGATAGACATTCCTCAGTTTTTGTTATTAATCATTTGTGTTCTCTTCTTACAGCTAAGTGTTTAGTAGAAATGATGCACAACTAATCTCACACATATTGTATGAGCTCCATGTGTTTACATTCCTCGTTTTTAGACTAACTTATATTCTCCTCAGTTTGCAATGATTTCATAGACATTCTCGTAAGTGATGTCGAGAAGTGGCAGGGAATGAGCTCAGCTTATCACCGTTCGCTCTACGCTTGGCAATACATACAGGGTGCGGCAAAGTATTGTCCGCTTGAAATGGGAACCACAGTATTTGGCATAGATGTGGCGGGTTTCTTCACAACATATAGAAAAAAATATGGCGAACAATATGAGACTACGTCCGGTCAATTTTATCTCAATTCTTGAAAACAGCTCTAAGGAAAACACAAGGTAACACGTAAGTGATGCACCGTGGGGACCAGTGTCGATTTCATCCTTTGTTTCTTCCAAACAATCCACATGCAAGCCCATGCTGTGGTGTGGTGTAGCACATGCTTGCTCCTCCATTCGTCCATGTGGAACAATCCAACAGTTCAAAACTAGAGGAGTACGGTGGTCGCTAATTTGGAAATGGAGAGCTCACCAATGATTTCTTGTGTAAAACCCCTTCACTGTCTTTACGTTGTAAGCTGCAGAAAAATCCTCTCAGAAAAGGATGGCCCATTTCTAAACCTATAATCGATCCTACGAAAAGTGCATTTCTGTCGAATATCGTGTCTCGGTCATGCGGTGATTCTGGCGTCAGAACCAAAGGAAATGATACGAAGCTTCTCTGCGCCGTTGACAAATACGTAAACAAAGTAGAACCATAGCATAGACAGGAGCAGCTGGCACTTTTCATTAGCGGACTTGTGGAAGGCTTAACATATGCTATTTCTTAGCACTGTTCCCATTCCAAAAAAGCATCCCAGAAAAACTCTGGATCAAGTCAAAGATGACTACTTGTTTCGCAGTAGTAAAGCATTCTCCCGTCTTGTCTATTTACGTCTGGCAAATTTGGGGATAAAATGGATTGAATACATGTGTGTCCTAGTTTCATATTGTTCTCAGGATTCTAGGCAGCAGAACGGTCACACTTGGTCTTCCATCCAATTTCAATTTTCTATATAATTTATTTGTCACAAAAGGCGGTCAATACTTTTGTCGCTGTATGCGACAAAAGTATTGACCGCCTTTTGTGACGGTCAATGTCGCGGTTATTGAGAATCTATTGGGGATCTCGGTAGCAGAGCCTTCAAACTACCTGCTACCATATCATGTATTGTCATCACATGAGTTTCTTTTGCTGCTATAGAGGCGGAATTACTGCCATTCATTTTTCAATTGCACTTTCCTTTGATGCACCTATACATCTTTCAGCGTATGGAAACGAATAGATAAATGAGTTTGTAAAATTAATGATAATTATTTTCGAACGCTGACAAGTACGATGAACTAAAAATAAGCTAACAGAAAGTTTTAATAATTCCATTGAAAATTTTCGAAGAATTTGTAGACTTACTTTTAGGAAGTTAAGACTCGCCACCACTACTTTCCACGGGCACTTTCCATTTGAAAAAATCAACCACTTTTTCTCTGTTGTAGGTCGGAGAGACGTAAAAATATTCCGTAAGTGCTGCTTACGCACACTCCTTGTCGGCCGATTATCTGAGCCTATCGCGGTCTTTGCGAATATCAACGCGTTTCCGACGATGATAGCTCACGCACGATCGAAAAAAGTAGCCTCACCTTCTATTTCATTATCAGAAGGAGATAAAGGTCGTCTTGTTTGTCTGTTATATTGAATTGATTACTGGAAAACTAGGAAGAGTGTTGAATCAGACATATACGAAAACGCACGCAAGGCGAAGATACTGCTGAAGTGACTCAAGCCTTATTCCAAAGATTTTAAAAGATGAAGCTATTGAGGGAAGGAAGTAACCCTACGTAGCTTTCACCTTGCCAGCGACATTTCTATCATCTTGTCGATCACTTCTTATGTTCTGTTCAAACTCATAACAATGCTGATCCACTTGTTTATGAACGAGTAAATGTTACAATGTGATCCGACAGACGGAATAAGAAGAATGTGTGATGTCTTAATGCTGCTGAATGATGCCTTCAGAAATTCCCTGACGAGGTGAATAACCAAGATAAATGAGGGCAGTATTCACTGGCGAAAATTCGTCGCTGGTTCGATTTCCATATTTTCTCAGTCCATATACACAAAACGAATTAAAATTCAGGTACTAGACTTTTAATCGTTTTCGTCGCTACTGCACAGAAGTAGTTACTACCCCTTTTTGGTACTTGACAGCACAACTGCGATCACCCCTTTACAAGGAGTGCTACAAAAGTTGTTTCTCTGTTACCTTGGCGCGAGATTTTTACGCAATTCATCTACTACATTGCAGGCCGAGCCCCCTTTTTGCACGGCTAGCGCGAGTGGACAAAGCCCTTTTTTATATTGCACCTTGTGCACCACCTGGGTACAATAGAACGGTTTGTGGACATGGATGGTTCACGTGATGAACCATTTTGGACCCAAGGTGTGGTGAATCATGTGCACCACATTGTCCGCAATATGTTAACTTAGAAGTATCAACTCTGAACACTTGCCACCTGCTCAGCAGTTCTGCTGCTGTATACTGTTTTATAGCAAAGCTATTTTTGCCCAAAGACCGTGCATCGCACTGACTGACGACATGACGGAATTTCACTTGGTGAAAGTTCCTAAAAGATGTTCTCTATAATTCAGCCGGAAAACAAGTTAAATAACAATCTTGGGCAACTGCTCAAGCAATTTACAGTGGTGTTCTCTTTGTTCTTGAGCAGTAGTCTTGTATCTTCCTCACATTTTAAGTAACCACACTATCGTTGTCTAGTTGTTCTTTCCCTGAGGCTTCTCATCAAGGTCTATGAGCAACGGAAGTTTCCGGACCATCTCTTTTTTTCGGTTAAGTGCTCTCCGCCGGAGTGATTCTATAATTTTTAGAGTGTGGGCTACATCGAATATTAGAAAAATGTTAATGCCTACATATTAATAGAATCACTTGAATATCCGATTATATAGAGTTACTTAGTAGTAGCACTTTGTGCCAAAATTTGAGAACGAGAGGATAAATCAGTATAAGTTTATTACGCTTGCTAAAGGCAAACGTTAGAAAACATCACTATGGACGTGTGAAAAGTGAAGAAAAAACACACAACAGTACACAGCAGCAAAATGCTGAGCACAAGGATAACACAAGGATCTTCGCAGAAATTTTCCCAAAAAGAAATAAGAAATTTCGTACTTTAACAAAACGCTACACACATGGCATTTAAACTGACTCAATATGAGGGTGGAGGAAAACTTTTTAGCTATCCGAAGATAGGCGCTATCGGCCCGAATCGTAAATGATCTAACTCTGACGTTCGTTTTCGGCCGAGTCAGTGACATTTTGAGTGGACTACCGCTCGTGTGTGATCCAGCCATTGTAAAGATTTTTTCGGTCTCTCGGAAGCCGAAGCTCCCTCAATTTTCGTACACCTGCAATGGTAGGGCCAACGACCCAGAACTCAGTCGCATAAAAGACGTTTTATGAGGAGACAGAGGCAACTGCCAAGTATTCGACCAGACAATCCTCTTATCAATGGCCCATTGAAGGCGGAAGACATCATCCGATTCTTACTCCACTCTGTAGATTTTCACGTCATCTGCGTGAATTTTACTCTACACTCCAATATCAAACAACATGCATGGGATGTGGGCCGCGTAGATATTAAAGAGAACGGGTGATAAAACTCCTCCTGAGGTACGCCACTCCCAACCTCTCTTACTTCTGAGTATGTCTCTCCGACTCTCACCTGAAACATTCTGTCAGTAAGAAATTGTTCGACTCAGTTGGTTACAGTTGGATGGAATTCATTTCAGTTCTTGCATCAATTTTTTGTGTGAGACACGATCAAATGCCTTGGCAAAGGCGAAATAAATCACATCACATGCAAGCTTTTTATCGAAAGCTTCAGTCCAATCGTCTAGACACTCAGAGATATTAGTCTCAATAGAACGGCCTGAAACAAACCCATGTTAGTTTGCAGGAATAATTTCATTCATGTTGAGATGAGCAATTACATGCATTTTAAGAACTTTCTCAAATAACCTACATAACAAGGATGTAATACTAACAGGAAGATAATTGCTAAGATCAGAAGAGGGACATTTTTTAGTAGGGGAGTAACGAAAAAATGCTTCCAACGTAAAAGTACATCACCGTACATGATGAACTGATTAAAAATGGACTCCAAGGGCCCGCATGGCGCTAGAAACTTTCTGGCTAAAGAATATAGGAGATCCGGGTTCACTGAGGTAGATTTTGGCGATTCCGTTAATAGCTCATAAAGCTGAGTGGAGTAAGACAGGGAAAATCATCCATGGCTTGGCTAACGTGAGAATGGAGAGGGAGAAGAATCCCCTCATCCTTGTGCAAAGATTCGGCAAATAACTCCGCTAACATGTTAGCTTTTCCATAATCTGATGTTGCTAACACTCCAGAACTTTGCAGGCAACCTACTCGAGATTTCTCCTGAACCCTTCTATTCAGGTATCTGTACAAATTCTAGGTATTGTTGGGTTCTACAATTTTCTTCTCCACATTCATATTATATTTTCTCAATTGTCTAGAAACTTTTCCGGGAAAAGAATTGTATTCAGACCAACTATTCGTCCTTTTAGCTTCACAAAACGAAAAGCTGCGATGCTCTAACATGTTTTGGAGATATTCAGGTAGCCGAACAGACCTACAGGATAAAACCAATCCTCACGGTACACGGCGCTCAATAATTTCATACAAAACTGATAAAAAGGTCTTATAACGGTCATCCACGCTGCAATTCAAAGCGAATAGACTTGTCCAATGTATATTGGCAGAACAAGAATTTTTCGGTGTTAGCACTGGTGCAAGGAGTTCTATAGACAACTAGAACTCTGAAACCAGTACCCTCATAGGATATGTCAGCACATAGAATTTCGTAGCCATCTTTCACAGACTCTGACAGAATCACGAAAGCCGAAAAATATTACGGACAAGTAGCATCACACCTCCACCACCCTTTCTAGGCCTCTCACATCGTAGGACATTATACTCATAGGTTAAGTAACCTAGTAAGGAAGACGTCAAATGGCTCGGTTCAAGCCAAGTCTCGCAAAATGCATAAGTATCAAAAATTTTCGACAGAATGAATTGTATGTGTTTGAGTTCCTTGAAACCGACCTTACGTTAGCATAAAAACAACTTAAAACGCTATTACAATGATCTGCGTATTTCTACTTCTTGATAGAGTAGGAGGGAATCTGGTATCATTTTTACATTAATACACTCATCAGCACTCTTAGAAATAGACACTGATTCAGAACGACTAATCTTCTGCTTCAATTCTAATTTTTCTTCCCTGAAAGTCCGTACTTCTTTGTCCAGGGCTGGCATGCATCATTGAAAACCCCCATGGGTATGGTACCCAACGCCCCCAGTTTTGAACGTCACCTGCGACCCATTAAAACGCTTACCCACGAGCGGACAGGTAAAGAGATGGGTATAGCCTATCAGACGCTGAACGTGCGGTAAACTCTACTCGTGCTGAAGTGGCGTCATCATTCGGCGCTCCGTGGATGATTTGCGCCCCTCTTGACGGCAGATATTTGAGTTGGAGCAAGGAATCCTCTGTTCATTACCAAAACCTCAATTATTGGTTGCAGTTCCTGACTATCCTGGCAAAACAAATCGATTGGAACACTTTAGCCGTAGGCAACGTACACTATGAACAATCTAGCCTTTGAGTCCAAGTATATTAGATGTCCAGAAGCATTATACTTCGGTATCTCCAGAAGTATCTCAAGGATTCACTTTGTCATTTTGTGTTGTCATTTTGTGTGCGCAAAAATCATTTGTCTACCGAGACACGTCTATACTTTTAATAAGCCGCAGTCTCAATCTCATCTATGTCGCATTTTCCAGCCAAGTCGCCTCTTCCAAGAAGGTTTTGGAATGGGTGGAACACTGAACCCCGTAATCGGACCAGCCCTAGCACGGGCGCACTCGCTGCGTCTCTCAACTATTAAAAACGTGGTCAGATACTAGTTTTGATCGATAGCATCGGAGGCAGAGGCGGGAAGAAGAGAGAGTAGGAGACATCTAGGAATAGGTGAATGGCTATTAAATTCCAGAGCTCCTCTTAGTATGACCAACAAGGCCCGTCCATCAAACATAACGCCTCTTCAAACCGTGGCGATCACTTCGTAGTCCAACTCATCATACAGTATCAATGCTAGAAGCCTTGGCTCAAACCACCGGGAACAGAAATCTGGACTTTTCCAGAGCGCAAACCATAAATCTTTGGGAGGTGCGACAGTTAAGAGTGTCAAGAGCGATTTACGTAAGCAGTGACCAGGGCCATGCAGACAAAAGCAGGTGACTAGGGGAAAAACTATTATAGATATTTTGATAGAGCGGAAATGGTTTAGCCAGAGGTACTTGAAAGAAATACGCGCCCAATTCGTCGCCTTCAAGATTTTGCCAGATTCGTTCAGACCAGTTCTGGTTCTGCAGTTCAACTGAATAAGGCGACTTGGTCCAACGTTCTAAAACGGCACAACCTTCCTCTCCGTTTCAGGTTGTGCATCCGCATTCTCATCAGTTCTAGTGCGTTTCAGGCCCATCTGAAGAAGCAAATACAACATAGCAAACAAAAAGTCAACACCTGCAACGCGCAAATGCTAATACACTTATAGGAAACCTTCCAGTACTATGAGATTCATAATCATAGCGCTTTTTTTTCAAGTAGACGTCCGCTTGTTGCGATAGTCATGTTTACATAATTACACATTGGGCACTTATTAGGCGTCACCTACGATGGTTAGAGTTTCATGCATCACAGTTCTAGGTTCATCCATCTCTTACCCATGGGTAGCCGTACCGATGGTTATGACAAAACCCATGGGTTCAATGATGCATGCCGGCCCAGATCCGCGTTCCTTCGATTGGCCAGCATTACCTCGTTCTTTGTTTCCATGAGAAGCTCCACAATGAGCTTGACATACTTCGGAACCTTTCCAATTCCCACGAGGGTTTGAAGTTGATCCAACAATCCACTCTGTCCTTCCGATGTAGTCAGCGAGCTTGACGTTCTGTCCACTCTTTTAGCAAGTTTTCGAATATTCTGATAGGGTTTTTTACCTCCTTGCCACTAAAGGCTACGCAAGTGAACTCCAGAAGATGATAGGATTTTGGTTCTGATGAAAAAAAGTTTATGGGGTGGTAGGCAGAAATAGTAGAGCTAGGCAGTGGCCCGACCGCTCACGTTGGCAGTGTGTGGAAGAGCCTGAACATAAATGGAAAGTGTTCCTTAATTCTATCGGGAATTCGCGACTAAATCATAGAATGACTTTGATGTTTGAACTATCATTGGGAAGTTATTCGATTCAGTCATCACTCTACTGCAAAGTGTCCATTTTCGTCAAGCCACTGTACTTACCTGAGCTCTTACATCAACTATTTAAAAATTCGCAGAAGTTTAACAATTAAATATAACGGTCGTCCTTGATTTCCTCAAAATATTCCCTCCATTGATCACGTTCTGCTTCTGAAATGGTAACAACATTGTCTGATATTCCGAGGTTACGACTGGTTCTGTCACACAGAACTTGTTTACCTACTTGAAACTCTGCAAAAATATATATCCAGAATATTACGACTAATCCAGGTTATCATGGTCTCCCACATCTCGTCTAAAGGAAGGAGAGGAGTGGACAAAATATACACGTCTTGGCAGACAGAATATATTAGGTTGGTATGAAAATTATGCGCGTTTTTCGTTGCTGCATCTTTGATGCGGAAAACTTCCTGTGTTTCTTATTATCGGTTTGAGAAGTTGCACATGGTTTTGAAGCAAATTTCATGGCCTTTTCAAAGATCTCATGCACTTTGAGCGAAGTTCATGTTTTTGCTGAATTTTTAGTTGTGGAACGAAGGGCGGCAAAACAAGTTTTTCGCCAAACTCACTTCAGCGAGCTAAAACTCGCCGGCGTCGCAACAGGAACCGCTCGAAATGCTACCATAGTTTTGGCGAAGGGAGTGTGAGCGAATGCATTCCGCCGAGCTGCTTCCGGGTTTTTTGGCTTGGTGTGCTTTGCTTCGAAAGTAAGGAATGTCGCATAGCTGTTCCTGGAGTTTGCGATCCCCAACTGATGACAATTATCGAAGAGCACCCATTCAAAACAGCATATTTGGTTTCGCAGAGCCTCGACGGTGATTGTTTTCAGACCATGCCTCCCTTCAATAAAAATGGGAATATGAAAAAGCTCGATGAGTGGATGTCGCGCATACTGAACGAGTACCACATCGATGCTCATTGAGAGGTCTGCTTAGCGCCTTTGCAGTGAAAAAATTGCGACCAAACAGCCGGTAGCTTATTAATAAAATATGAAGTATAGACCCCCTTCGACGAAATGAGGTGCCTTGCTCAATAGTTGGACGAGTAAGATGCACCGAAACACTCCCAGAAACCGAAACAACACCAAAATAAGGTCACGACGACTTTGTGGTGACCTGCTGCAAAAATTGCTCACTACAGCCCATTAATTCATCCTAATCTGGTAAGTACTTTCAAGATGTAAATGAAATAAATTAGAAATTTCACCGTGCGACCCTAGCGTTGGTCAATTAAATGGATTCTTCATTCCTACACGGCACCGTCCAGGCACATCCTGCACGACAGATTCTTCACAGGTTGGAGCAACTGAGCTAGGAAGCTCGAACTCCTACATCATAATCAGCAAACTTCTCGCTCAGCGACTATCACTTCTCCGAGAACCTGGGCGACTTCCGGAAGAATTTTCTCGAAGACTAAAGTGATACCGAAATTGTCCTCCGGAAGTTAGTCGTTTCTAGAAGTCACAGTTGCTTAGTAGTAAAAGAACATCTACCTTATTGCTAAAGATTTGTGGATTCCAACATTTCTAAGCCTTTTGAGAAAGATCGATTTTGAAAGGAGTTATGAGGTTCGGAATCAAAGGCGTGAAAACGCGCATCATTTTTGCATCAACCTAATATATCCGAAGTGGTTGGATTCGAATGTTCAGTCTCTGCGCTCGTGTATGCGTCACTAACTCCTTTGTGATTAGCCAGACAGCTTCACCACAAATGCTCCTCTTCTTTTTGCATTCCACAGTAGGCTGCCCGTCCAAGCAAAGCAGCAGTACATTTTGCTTTTCAAGCAACACATACCCAAAAATCCCTCTTTCATCCTGTTAAATATCCCATGCAAATGACGCGAAATTTGGCTTTGCTATGCAAACTCGATGCTTATGGATGGACACCTTCGTATTTATTTTCTAGGAGGACATCATAGTTTGCTCCTGTAGGTCAGTGCCCTCTTCATATTTCAAAAAGTATCTCAAAAAACGCTGACTGTCCTCAAACCTGTGTATTTCGAGGAATAGGAACTTCTGGAATCATCACCTGCCTGCTAATTAGAGGCTATAGCCCCAAACGATTTCGAAAAACAAAAATCATGCCATCTCTGGTCGAGAACGAATTTATTCCACACATCAGTTCTGTGCACATCAGTTCTGCCCCATATACATATGTATTCAGGTGAATTTTACTTATTGTTACTAGTGATATGCTCCTCGCCATAGCGACGCTAGAGAAGAGCAACAGCCCCTATTACGATTGATTACCTTCATTCCAATTTTCTTAGGAAGTGTTGTGCTTCTAGGTGATAAGGGTAGCTTGTTCAAATATGTGAAATCTCACTACAAAGCTCTGAAAGGAAAAACCATACGTCCATAATAAAATATCCGGTAAATAGGAAGGATTTTTTTTGTTCTGCATCCCTGAAACCGCGATTATTTCCGCTTGCTTCCTTTTGACGTCGAAGGCCACAAATCCGCATAGGCAAGGGTGAAGAGTGGAAACGAATCAAGAACCACTCTAATTCGGCAGGAGACAACACCTTCCCATTTGCATACGCGAGAGCGCACGTCCTCCCATACACAAAGAAGGCGTCTTGGCTCTGACGGCCTGCCAGGTGGACTTCGGAATGTGAGTCCAAAATTATTCTTTTTATTGCTTTAGTGTTTCATTTAATGTCCATTTTGAATTCCAAACTACCAAATGCTTATCTTTGATGTCATGTGATATTATTTTTTCTGTCATTGAAAACTTGCTTCCGCACATCTGTGTCTGATTCTCTGCTTCCGCACTTCTGTGCCTGATTCTCTTTTGTTGTGCACCAACGAGTATATTGAAGTAAATGAAAAAATGAATGACTAATTAATCAATCAACTAATCGATCAAAAATGCATCAATTTTCATTATTTCACTTCATACATAAATAATTATGCACGTCTTCTGAACCTTGCCTTTAACATACAGTATTGAACAATAAAATATTATCAAAAGCCTTTTAGACCTCGAATCTTTCTTCATACTAGTTGGATGATGTTGAAACAGGCCCTTCAAAACGAATGAAATGTAGGTTTGAAACGCAAAATATTAGACATCTTCTATCTTATCTTGGTTAAAGATTATCTTGGTCCACGCCACGATAATTCCAATAAACAAACTGCCTTTAAGGTTTATCTAATCGGCGTAACGAACTAACATTTTGCGCTCATGTATGGTGCAAAATGGTTGTCAGATTCGTGCGAGCACGATTCCACCACGCCCCGTACAAAACATGCGAAAACAACATAGAATCAATGAATCAGTGACCACCTCGCTCAGATCGTCCATCTGAATCTTGATCAGCGTAGTAGACATTCCCTACAAGCTTGCTTGCACCACGTCCAGAGCAATATTCGCGGAAGATTAAGGAATCAATATATCAGTAACAAAGCGGTGCAAATTGGTTTTCAGATTCGTGATAAGCGTGGTGAATTACCCCAGTATGCCCATTTCAATCCGGATTGAAGCTAAACTGAGGAAAACCGATAAAATCGATCGATGAATTGATATCCAGATGGATACCATTCAGTGAGCAGTGCCCTAGATCCTCCGCCGGATTCAGGCGGTGTACCATGTTTCCGAGCACCTCTCTTCGCCACCTCTCTTGGAGGCAGTGTGTCACCTCGTTTCGTGCGCTGAAAATACCAACAGACTCTAGACCTCCTCGTCACGCTAATTCCAAAGATGTACGTCGAAGCTCATAAAAATGACGAAAACCCCGCTTTCTAAGGATTCGAAAGTGCAGTTCACGGACCACCTGGGCGGAGCGGTCCGTGGATGTGCTGGCTGCCCGCCACGTCTGCAGCGTTGGCCAACACGTCTTGACGTGTCCGATCAACGAGGTCAACGGCTTCACGCGTCCACTCTTCTCGACAAACTGTTACAAACCCCGTCCGGAAAATTTTTTAAAGATCGGGTTTGAAGACCTCTTTGTAACATTTTAGGTATACCGTTGGATTCAGCGTGTCGAGGAGATTCAGAATCTGGTAAAACCTCAGACACGAAAACTAGATGATACACTGCCTTTAAGGACGCCTTATCACCGTTTGAATATGGCACCACGCGCGCTGGCAGATTTTGGAAAAAAAAATGTCTGAAGGGTTCCTATGTTTTATATAGGGATCTCACTTGTAGACTGAGCTGTTGGACTGGGATTCGAGGATTTGATGGGGTTAGAGTAATAAGTTAGTACGGTTATCCATATAAATAGGAGCCATACTTTTCCGCGAACAAAATCAATCGCACTGAATTTATTCCATAGCTCCTTTCCTCGTCCATTACTGCTGTTAGGGGGACGGCGGCTTCTCGACTCCATTTTTATGAGAAATTGCTTTTGAGACGGCTCAGATTGTAGCTCGCTACTGCAGCTCTTGGTTCAAATTTTGTGGAATGTAGTAGGAACTCCACACATGAAATTGTATGTGTCTGTTCCACATTAGTAGAACCAGCAGTAATATTTTCCATAACCAACGATCACCTCTAGCAAGCACTTTAATGTTTTGCGCAGAATGCTTTAGACAGACTTACATGTTGTTGAGCATTAGCATCAGTACTGATTCATCCTTACACCTACAGCAACTCAATGCTGTAATCATCCCTATGCCCCACAAGCGGGGGGGGGGGGGGGGGGCGTTCAGAAGGAGAGACAAATTCCAGGGCAAAATTGCCTTGTCTAAGGCATTTTTCCTTCGTTCCTCTATATACACACGTCGTTGATATCAATAGCCAGCAGGACCAGACGCAAAATGTGGGCGCGATGGAGGGGGGGGGGGAAGTGGGTTCTCCGCCAATTTGGGGACCCAGATAGAAAATAACTGAAAGCAAAATTAACAAAAATATTTTCTTAACAATAGATAATTAATAAAAATTATTCAAAAATTAATAAAAATAAACGATTAAAAGTAAATCAACACAAGATTTCTATTCTTATGGTAATGTAATTTCAAAAATTTGGCGACCCATGCCTGGGTGGGGGACGCTCATATCAGCGGACATTCAGGCGACCTAGGTGAACTCCAGGGTGACTTTTTAGTTGAGCTCACCTGAGGTTTAGGGGGTTTACTACGGGCTCTTATTGCAACCCACACTGGCCACACTCAGCACTAGCTCACACCTCCAAGCACCCGTATCTAGTTCTTGAATTACCTGAATCAGAAGAACTCTGAGTTTGCAAGGACACTCTTATCATCGTTCGCCTAGGTTGAAAGCATAGTAAAGCGTACACCAACTACTATGTGGTTGTCTGGGCGTTACCTTTCAGCTGCCTTTTCAGAGCATCCAAATCCAACTCAGATGACGCTTCCCCAACACGGTTTAATGATTTCGAAGCTTATTATCTCCGCAAGTGAACTTATCAAACCAAGCGTCACAATTTCAAAAATATTAATGTCTCGCCACTCTTAGTGCACATACAATGGTGAGCTTCAGTTTCCTCAACGCTCTCCACAAACCAGAACGATGTGCAATGCTGCAGCTGAGTTTCAATCGGTGCAGTTTTCTTGTCTAGCACTGTGAATTTCAGAACAGCTGAGTACTTCTTGAGCAGCTCCTATATAGTGCTTTCTCGTGGTCCAGATTGGATCAGCAGTAGACCTTGCAATTACAAGATATAATGCGAAAAAGGGACAGAACTTATGAATCAACCTAATATGCATGTATGTAGTACGTATGTTTGTTCCGGATAGAAATCGCGAAGGATGAACCAATCTGGTCCAAATCTGGCATGTAGATCCTATATGGAACGAAGGAGGTTATAGGCTACTTGCACTAGAAACTATGCATTGAATGATCGAATATGTCGATTCCGATAATTTTCGCTACTTTTGCTCAAGGGTCGATGAGGGCACGTCCGTTCATGTTTTCCAATACTCCAAACACGAATATTACATGCATTGTGTTTTCTAGTCGAGCGCACGTTCATCGATTTACCGGAGTTACTGATTTTTTACTGCTTTCGCTCACGACTCGATGAAGACAAGTTTGCTAAGATTCACCAATGCGCTAAGCACGAACACTACGGCCGCTTTGAATGAGAATATTGAATTATTGCTTTTCTGTTCTCTTTCCCTCCTCTGTACAGGGACGGTTGAGCACAGGTGGGGCACTCGAACACGCTGAATACGAAAATAACATACATTTTCATGGAATTTTTATCGAAATTTTCATGGAATCTTTATCGAACTACTTTACTGATTTTTCCACCTTCGGATCAGTGAGAAAGGTTTTACATGTTGATCATCAAAATGATGAGGATTTTGAATGAATTTCTCATGATAATTGTCAACATTAGTGTGAAATACCCAGGAGTAGTAGGACTCCCGAGTGAAGTCTGGTATGCCGTCTAGTATACTATGTGCATAGTATATGTATAACTTTGCACTAAATTTATCGAGGGTTTTTTTCGGTGACATGGACGCCTTCGGAAAATCCTTGTAACACGCTAGGATGGAACGACAGTAGGGAGCAGGGCTGTGCGTTGCTAACATAACGAATTAACGCATTAAAGCGTAACGGCCATTTTTGGCGTAAAGTAACGAATTAACGGATTAAAGAAATCTCAAATTTTTCTAAGGCACGGCCCTGGTAGGGAGTAATCATGAAGTACGCGATTCCTTCTTCTTTAAATTTCCAGTTGCAAACAAGATCTTTTTCTCCAAGTAAACTCCCACTGTTTGTTTGGGCCGCTGCTCTGCGTTTTTTTTTTCAAGTTCACGTGCTTCAAAATTGTTGGCTGTAGCTCTGTTATCACAAAAGCACTGGTACTAGAAGGAACCAATCGGAATAAAAGCTCCCAAATTTTGGAAAAATCCATGTTGATAGCATGTATTTTGAATATCTTGCTTTACTGATTCATGTTTCGTACGTAATTCACAGTGTGAGTTGTCTTTTTTTTTCAAACAAATTCAATCTATAGCCGCACTAGGACACAACATACGGTCAGTGTACGTCATATGACAGAGTAGACTTCCTTCTGAGAATAGTTTTTTTTTTTTTCGGAGTTTTTCCAGAGGATAACATTTTCAGTGGCAAAACATGGACCTTGATTTTTCAAACCTTTACAGGGTCTTCTCATACTTGTTTTGGCCAACAATAAAGCAAAGACAAGAAATCTGATGAATCCGATGTCTTCTCATCCTAGGGCGTATTTTTTCGCGGTTTAGCTCAGGGCAATGAGTGGTCAACCAGGCCATGTGCAATGACCATGTATTCCGGGAGCAGTGTGCCGATTTCGAAATTTGGTGCTCACTGGGCAGGCATGGCCCACTACTTCTGTTAGGGTATACGGTATGTCATATCGCAAATTGTTCGTCTTTGGTTGAATTTATGCTAGTTTCCATCGTTCCAGCAAGAGAGAGCTTCATATCGCCTTTTCAACGAATGTTTCCAATAATGATATGGGACTGCTCTTTTTCATTGCACAGCTATCGAACAAGATTATAGCGTAGAAATAAGATGTGGTACTCGAGTAATGCATCATCGTAATATCTATGCTCCCATTTCAAAGACTCAGCGATAATTTACATGCTTAGTTTGATCGATCATGGTGTTACACCTCATAGGTTATTATTCAAGCACCTTTTTTGGGCCTGACGTTTTCACAATTCGGCGGGAAACGGTCAAGAGGTACCCGACCTAATTAGGCGGAGGCGGGGCGGCTGCCAGAAACTGCCCAGATCAGCGCTGCTGAGCTGGTAACAGCGTCAGCAAGCTCCTCCGCCGTGTACGCCGCGAGCCTCGCCTATTATGCCGCCGCTGCGAAATTTTCCTTATGGAAGTCGTCGCGAATGCGTAACTTCCAGTGTGGAAGACTGATGATGCTTAAAGGAAGTGTCTCACCTCATGATAGGTATCGAGATATCAACGGAATTTGGTGCTACTCGACATGCTGAATCGAATAATGTGCTTGAAATGTGGAAAAACGATTTAAAAAACCCCATTTGAGTAAAATGGAGTTGGGGAGGCCACTTGGTATAAGTCGATAATATGACCTGTCCTGCACGTTCTGAATTGTTTGCTGACACGTCCAGAATGCTCTGTCTTGTTAGCTCTCCTAAGGTACAGTAGCTACCTAAAATGCAAACACATTAGAACGTGTAGGACAGGTCATATTATTAATCAGTACCAAGTGGTTCCCCCAACTCCATTTTACCCCCCTCCCCTATTTTGAAGCCCAACTTCAGTATTGGAGCGGAGAGTTTCCTTGCTAGGAAGCTAGCAAAAGCGGAACTGAGAAGTTCGGCGACTTCAGAGGCCTGGAAGTACTTCAACTTTACCCGAGTTTGCAACCTATCCGATCAATCATTTTATTTCACAGTGCACTGAACTCGTGTAGCGAGATCACTGAGAGGTCCTCAGTAGAAGATGACACTTACACTTAAAAGAGGACACTTAAAAGATGACGATCCTGTCGTAAAGTCCATTTCAAACCAACTGACATTTGATGTTATCTTTAGGGATGTTAACTAAACCAACATCATCGTGAAGTTGTGCTCGAATTAGACTTTGCCTGATTTCGTTTCTTATTCAATCGAAGATAAAGGGTAAATGTAGTGGGATCTTTTAGCTGCGCGATTCCCCTGAAGTGGAACATTGTAGGTTTGGAGTTCTCCTTACTCTCGCCTGATAACCATTATTGTATAATATGTCAGAGATTTGAGCTAGAGAGAACTGCCACTCTTCTTCACCGCTTCGATTCAACAGTCATCGATTTATCGGCAGTACGTGAGAGGAAGTCGTGAGGGGACAGGCTGCTCAATCTTACTCATAAAACAAATAGCCAGCACTGGTGCAAGCCTCTGACCCATTGCAAGACCTCGTTGTTGGCAGAAATATGTTCCCGTCATGACGTACTGTCGACTCATTCCGTCCATCTCTACGGTCTGACAATGCAAGTCAAGCATTTCAGATAATGTTTGAAGAGCAGCACTGTTTGTCAATATTGGCATATAGAGATGTTACATCAAATGATCCTATGACTCACCGTTGATTGAAATTGGTTTTTCTGCCCCAGTTTTGCTCAATCTTTCCAGTTCATGAGTTCATGAATTAATGCGCAAATAATCTTGCAAACTGTTGCTAGAAAGATTTCCTATAATATCACAGCGCTATTCTAAATTTCAAAACTTAAAAGCTCTGAAACTTCAAAACCATTATAAAACCTAAACATAAGTAAGAGTTAAAGTACAGGACACCGATGCATTTTCGAAGGGACCAAAAAATCCAATCAACCAAAATAAAATTTCTATGACAGCAATAGATGAATTTTCCGTTGACCACTATCACTACTATGTATTCCCAACTGGTTGTAGTCTCACGATATCCATAGCCTATGCAGCTCCTCCAAAGCATTTCCTCAACTCTGGAAGGGATCTTATCTGCGGAAAAATTTTCTTGCCTTAACTAGGGATGTTATGGACCATTGCAAACATTCTTCTTCAAAATGTCCTCTCCTCTTCTTTCACCTTCTTTCTATTTTTTTTCTATCCTCGTTTATTTATCTCTACTTCCCTTTTTTTGCTGCGCACCTTGAGTGCATTTACAAATGAATAAATAAATAAATATGCAGTCCTAATTATTTGCGTAGCAATAAGCCAATACTGAAACTATCGGGTAATAAATGGTTACTTTATGTAGGTTCTGCCGAAGATGACACAAACATTCTCATCTTGGAAGAGAAAAATCAGAGGAATCCCGCAGCAAGCCTTTCCCCTATAATGTAGAGAACGCCTGTAAACGGTGCGGCCGTGGACAGGGCTAGCTGCCCGCACCGGAATGCCATGTCAGACGTGGTTGCGCTACGCTGGTGCGGATCGGGCCATGCGCCACTGGGTCATGAGTGGCTGGCCCAGCGGAGTTCGCAACACGGCTACTTATTAGTGAAAGGGAATCAAACTAATGATAATCACTAAATACTCTAATAGGACTGTATATACAAAACAGCACATGCTATCTCGACTTTACCAGGACGTTCTCAGTTCCGCTATTATGTGTATTTTTCTTACAATTAGCACTATGAAAAATAGATTCTTGATGTTTGATTGCTTGAGATCGTTGGAAAATAGATCGACCTTGAGCTTATGTGTTTAAATACCCGACAGAAAGGTCAAGTAAATGTAATTTTGAAATCCCGTACATTGGATTGAATTTTTAGTTAGCATGTTTTAGTAGAGAATTTAAACAGTGGGGACCGTTGCATTATTAGCCGCTCAGTATGCTCAGTATGTTCAAGGGAACCTCGAATGTGAACAGGTTTTACGACGCTTTCGTCATTCGAATGAGTTCTCAGATACTCAGAATTCGAGCACCATCTTTGGTGGGACCAGTGGATTTGTGTGGAGTAGAGCTGTTTAATAACCGTTTATTGCTTACACAGTTAAATCCGCCTCAGTTCACGCCACGAAGGGTTCCCTGATTTGGATACAGTCCAGAATATAGTAGATGCCGATTTATGTCCTTGTCAGTTCACGCCTCGAAGGGTTCCCTGACTCAGACCACGGCAATTGGCGACGTGGACGATAGTGACGACAAGTCGAATTTAGATCTGAGCATCCAGGGCCTTTTATGCGAAAGATGTGGGCGTGGTTGCCCTAGATGCTCATATCTGTACAACAGATACCTACTTCAAAGTAATAACCGCCAGGGGTATCTATACAAGTGCTATCTTAAGTATGACCTGGCGGTTTACAAGTACCTATCGTAAACAACGGTATCTATCCATGACAGAATGATATATTTCCAGGACAGAATAGAAACAAATGAATAAGGTTGATCTTATTAGAATTAATAATTATCAACAGTGGGGTGCGCGAGCAAAGGCGCTAGCAAATATGCACAGATCAGAAAACAAAGACAATTGGATACAACATGGCTAGAGTAGTGATCAGCAATAGAAGTGCAAAAATACAGACTCTGAAAATTAAATCCAACATTACATATCAAACACGTTTCACATATCACATTCATACATCATATTAACAAAAATACAGATCGCCGATGAGACGTCCATCGAAGTCGAAGCACTACTTGAACTTCTACGCGTGGTCGACCATTGTTGCTGCGATCTTGACTATATGGGCATGTTGCCTCGCAACTTGCCTTCGCGGCGCGAGCCTGATTCGTAGTTCCGGAGAACATGCATCCTTTAGCAGATGAGCGAAGATATCTTTTGAAGAAGGAGCGGTCCGCAGAGAACAGTTGTAGTTACTGCTACCGCTACTGCAATTGCAGCTATGAGTGACGTGCACCACCACTTCGTGATTACATCCGCGATGTTGGTGAAGTCGGGAATGTTGATCAGGTTGACGTAGTTGGCCCTCTTGTTCACAGCAGTTGCTGGATCATCCTTCCGAATAGAGTGATAGTACAGGAGGCCACCAATGGATAAATCGTGCTTTCTTTCACCACATTGAGCACTGCACTGGCTGAGGTAGTGAGCGATGTTGGAGTTTATCACCACTGTTGTCAGTGGTGTGTCCGGTCCACAATCTATTGCATAGTGGTTGTCAGTGCAGATGACTTCGGCTATCATCTTCGCTGTAGAGGTGCAAGTGAAGTTAACTGTTGCTCCTTGTATACAGTTGTAGCATCCTCTAGCGTTTGAAGCAGCAACCTCACAACCTGTGAGTGCCACCATCGTGGCAGTTGTCCAGTTAACTCCAGTCGAGATCGAAATTTCCGCAACAGAAGAATGGCTTATAACTTCCACTGTGTTCCAGTCCGCCTCCATACGAAATTCGCTATTGCGTAGAGGAAGTCTAGTGTCGACTGAGTTCATCCTTTCAGTGATGTTCACGTTTGCACAGTGGCAATCGTTTCTCACTGATTTTGCGGTACAACTGCACGTATCGATGACACGACATTTGGTGAGATTACGCGCAGTTTGTGGTGTGAGGCACTTGATCGCAAATATGTCATCTTGATGAGCGATTATAGTATCTGGAGCAACTTTGTTCATGATTTGAACAAACTTGCGATCGAGTTCAGGGATGAACGGAGTGGTAATGAAGTCCAGAGTTATGTTCATTTTTCCGAACTGCACGGTTTCTTGAGGGTGGACCTCCACATTCCTTTTTATCTCTTCGCCGGAGACCACGTTGAGACGTGTGTTCAGGACTGCTACTTCTCTCCAACTTGCACATGAAAAAACCTCGTAGATAGATTCATCAGCTGGTTCGGCGTATGTGCGAGAGAAAAGACAGCCTGGCATGGGCAGAAGGCATCCGCAGCCAATTCCTCCGCAAGACTCCTGGCATCGTGTGATGCTGGGGAACTGATACGATTTGTTCAACTCTGGAACAAATGAAGCTTGGCCTGTAGTGCGGCACTGTTGTTGAGTGCAACTTCCTGCTTGTGCGCAACGCTTCGTGAACATGGTCTGCAACTTTACATTCCGTGTAAAAAAGTGAGTGACTGACGAGCACTTGAATCTGATGCTATCCAGCTTTAGATGCAGTGTGCCTATGAAGTCTCTCTTATGTTCGATCTTCATGCAGACTTCTCTTTTAAAGCTGCTCATCGTGAAGGTGTGATCGGCAGTATTACGGCATTTTGCGGACTTTCCGATGCCATTGCAGATGATGTCCTCCGTATTGAGAACATGTGTGTGCTGGCAACTGTTTGCCGATATAGTCGTTGCGGCTAATATGGAAAGAATAAAGAGAAGCCTTGATCGGTTTGGCGGAACTGACAACACTTCCAGATGACTTCGTCTTGTTGTCTCGGACAAATCCATCATTTCGATTTGTGATTGTGCAGCCGAGTGTATGTCTCCTTTGCTCTTCCGAGATGTCTTTCGCATGCATCTGCATAGCTTAAGAAACACTACGGTGGCGGCGATGACGATGTAGGCCAGCGTTGCTGTAACTGCAATGGTGGTTTTGGGATAACATTCTGGATTTCCCAAAACAAGTGGACAGAAGGTGCAGTGGATCGCATTGCAGATGGATTGTTCTGGGCACGTGATTTCCTCTATATGTTGAGACATATTCACCACAGCACGCCATAAAATGACGTATGGATTGATGAGTTGGTGTGGTCGGAGGTCGTGCTGGTGAATTTGAGGAGTTGATTGCATAGTGCTGCAGTCCCTATGGTTGATGCACAATTCGCTTTGAACCGTCGTGTTGGAGATCGAGCGAGAATCAATCTGAACTCCACTTTCTGTGCATTTGAGAACAGCAGCCGTCGTAGAGCGTAACAGCGAGCAAGCTATCAGGGTCAGCAGCACGGTTTGGGTACCTCGCTTTGTTGAGGTTGTTGATACCGAAGTTGTATTCTCGCAGTAATTGACTGGTTTCTTCGCTTTGCGTTGTAGTACAGGTCGTCGGTGTTGGTCGCTGTTTGCCACAATGTCTTGCTGTGGCTCTTCATTTATTTCAATGTTCGGCACTGCTTCCGGTGGAGATGTGGAATGAATTTCGAGCGGAATGAGTCGATTTATTGGCCGCTGAGTACATCTTCCTGTGCTTGTCTTGAGAACTGCACTTCTTATTTCTCCGTCTTTGCTCTTGACCAGGTCTTGGATGACTCCCATTGGCCAATGGTCTTCGGAAGTCCTGAGATCGTCATCAATTAGTACAACATCACCGACTTGGGGTGGTTGTTTTGCAGACTTGAAGTTGTTGCCGTACAGTACATGACGTTCACGCAATTCGATAAGGTATTCTGTCTTCCATTTTTCCCAAAACCTTGCAGTGAGCTTCTCAGCTTCGAGTATGGCCTTTTCTGCATCAACTTGAGTTGAGATTTCTGGATTTGGTTGGTAGGGAGGATCATCTTGACATTGTTCTTCTTGTGATATAACTTCGGTGCCATGTCTTATGTGCTTATATATGAAGTCGACTGGACGGAGCACTTCGTTGATATCATCTTGATTCTCTGTTACTGTCAGTGGTCTGGAGTTGACGACAGATTCGATTTCACATAGAAATGTTGCAAGAATTTCTTCTGTGACTTTCCTTCTCCCCATTGTCTTTAGCAAAGCTCTTTTCACAGTTCCAACCATCCTTTCCCACGCGCCACCCATCCATGGTGATGCTGGTGGTATGAAATTCCACTGAATGTTGTGCTTCGCTAAGAAGAGCGAGAATTCCGAGCTAGGTGACGAATCTTCATGTGAGAGAATCGCTTCGCTTAAACGGAAGTTCGTGCCATTGTCGCTGATTATTTTCAGCGGAACCCCTCTGCGAGCCGTAAATCTCTTGAAGACGAGAAGGAAGCTTCTAGCTGATAGATCTGTGGCTACTTCCAAATGTACCATACGAGTTACTAGGCACGTGAACAGGGCGACATATCGCTTTCCATCGTCCTTGCTGGCTTTCTTGATAACCAGTGGGCCCATCATATCCACACCTGTGAAACTGAATGGCGGTGATTGTGTCACTCTTTCTGGAGGAAGCGGTCCCATACGCGGGTACTTGAATGGGAATGCGTTATGTTTCTGACATATTGCACAATTTCGAATGGTTCTTCTGCAGAGAGCCTTGTCTGCCGGTATCCAGAAGTTATTGCGGATAGAATGAACCAACTGGTTGGATCCACAATGTGCAAGATCTCTGTGAATTTGTGCTGCGATTCTTTCGTTGAGAAGTCCTCTGCGTGGAAGGTAGATTGGGTTTGCTGCATTGTAGCTCAAACTGGAGTTTTGCAATCGTCCAAATTTTCTCACCAGCCCACGATCGTCGAGTCTGACATCTTTGTTTTTACAGCTTCTCAGTAGCGACTCGATGTCGGCTTGTTGCTGTTCTTCTCGGATTAGATAACGCTCCGCCTGTAGCATTTCCTGAGCATTTGGAATATGGGCGAAGGTCTCGCAGTAGTCAATTGGCGCAATCCTTGATTTGCTGATGTTGCGCACGAACCTTAGGCTGTAAGCGACAATTCTCTTGATCTTGTCGTAGCTACTTATTTTCTCCGTGGGCCAAATCCTCGCTTTTTTTCTGGGCAATTTCGTCGGTTTCCTCTATTGTGTTAAGAAATGCGTAACATTGCTCTTCCTCCGTCTGAGTTAGCTCTTCAACAGGACTGACTGGCCAGTTTGATTCCGACAAGTTCAGCCATCCGGGTCCCTTGAACCAGACGTGATTCTGCGCAGCTTCTCGCGAGAGTCCACATGTTGCGTGATCGGCTACATTTTCTTCCGTTGGAACGTGGTAGAAACGTATTTTTTGAATGTTTGCTATACGTTCTCTACTCATTTGGATCTTCTGCGTCAATTTCGTTACCAGCGATGGTAGTCGTCTCTTGGAATGGATCCATGCCAATGCGATGGTCGAATCGCTGAATATATTGATCCTATCATTATTCAATCCACTCTTGGTGATGATGTATTCAGTCATATTTATTCCGATAAAAATGGCCAGCAGCTCAAGTTTTGGAATTGTTTGAGTTCTGCTAATAGGGGCTACTTTGGATTTTGCGCAGTAGAGTCTCGTGTAGCACCCCTTCTCCGTTTCTGTGGTGATGTACGCTACACAGGCGTAGACTCGCTTGGAGCTGTCGACGAAGACGGACAGTGTTCGTTTTGTGCATCCTTGACGTTGTGTCACTCGTCGTGGCAATGAGACGGTGAAGTCGGTTATACCCTGCTTAATTGACGTCCAGGTTTCGGAATCCTCATCAGAAAGAGGGTCATCCCACCCCAGCTTCTTCTTGTGCAAATCCTGGAGGAATGTTTTTCCTTCCGTCAGTAGAGGTGTAAGTAGACCTAAGGGGTCAAAGCAGAGACCGTTGATTTGGCTGAGAGCCGATCGCTTAGTTGCTCTTTTGTGCGTCTTTGCAGAACATTCTAGAGCTAGTTCGTCGTGATCACTGTCCCATTGTATTCCAAGGACCTTTGCGACGTTAGAAGACGCCCTGTCCGGTGCCGGAATATTACCGTTGACGACGGGGCAGTTGGAGAGGTAATCTCTAAGGTTCATTCCAACTTTGTTGAATACCTCCTTAGACTCGCGGTATTTTCCGAGCAATTCTTCTGGAGTGCTTCCATCAAGTACGACGTTGTCCACATAAAGCATATCTGAGATTTCGCAGTATGTAGTGTTGTTGAACGTCTCCAGGTGTTTGAGGAGAGCTTGATTCAGTATTGCTGGGCCGGCATTGATCCCGAAGGGGACACGGCAGAACCGGTAGTACTTGATGTTGCTGCCTGACGGTGGTTTGGAATGGTCTTTCACCCAGAGGAAGCGTGTGGCATCTCTATGATCCATTGGAAGGTGGATCTGTAGAAACGCTTTTTGGATGTCAGCAATCATTGCGTTGTCGTATGTGCGAAACTTCATCAAGATGTCGAAAATGCAGGAGGTTAGTGAATAGCCCTGATGTACGACATCGTTCAGGCTCAGCTCTCCTTTAGCATGTGATGAAGCATCAAACACAATTCTGAGTTGCGTAGATTTTCCTGGTGTCCACACGTGGCGGTGTGGCAGGTAAAATGTGGTCACTCCGTCTCGATCAGGCTCCCGGATTTCCTCGATGATACCCTGATCGGAATACTCGCGGAGTGCATTGTCGTACAGACTCATTTTTTGCGGGTCCTGCTGGAGAACTCGAAGTAGAGCGTGTAGACGTTTGATTGCGACGTTGAAATTGTCCTTCAGTTGAGTGACGTTACTTAGGAATGGAAATCCTGCTGTGATTTTGCCATTCGCTATATGAATTGTGCTTCTGTAGTTGTTCATGAACTGCAAAATTGATTCTTCGTCGTCTTCTTTGTCGATTTTAATTCCAAGCGACTCCAGCTCATACAAGTTTTTAATATCTTGTTTGTATTCCTCTCTTGCATGATTAACCACCGGCGTGGCAACTAGAATGGCTCCATTTTCGGTGAGTGTTTGCTACAGTTGCGATTCACTGACGGAGCTATTCCCTGAGATGGCATATCCGAAGACGGTAGGTGTGAGAACTAGTCCTGACGGCAGGGTAATGCAAGTTTCGCTCCGCAAGAGGAAGGTATCAATCAGATCTTGCCCTAAGAGGATGTCCGGAGTAATCATTGTGTCTTCTAGTGTAGGCTGAGCTACTCTAATCCTCTGTTTCCTGATAAATTTCCTATCAGCCAAGCTCAGTTTAGCCGTACTCATTGCGGATGTTAGCGGAGACTTGGTGTGTATCGTGATTCCTTTGATTGCTGTCCCGCTTCTGTTGTTCTTCAAAGTCAGAGAAACCTCATTCGAAGGGAAGGTCTCCATTAGACCTCCAAATCCACTGACAGTGAAGCTGGTGTTGTTGATTACAGGGAGACTGAGACTCTTGCTCCTTTCAGCATTTATGAAGCTTTTCTGAGCACCTGTATCGAAGAAAACAGTGATAGGCTCGTAATCCATCGCATCCACATTGAATGCTAGAGCTGACGCCGTCATGAGCACGTATTGCTTTTCTGATTCCTTGGAAGGTTTGGCTGTTTCTTGACAAACAATCTCGGCATTTTGAGAAGGCCTTGATCTTCCAGTAGAGAATCGGTGCGGGATAGGTGTCCGTAATTGAACGGGGCGTGCTGGCACGGCGGTGTTGCTTGTGGGGCGTTCAGTCATGCACAGTGCAGAATGATGATCTCTGCTGCATCTTGGACATGGTCCAAGGACATTACATTCGCTGGATTTGTGATTGCTGTTGAAGCATTTCCAGCATAGTTTTCGTCTTCCTGCCTCTTTGCGACGTGCTTCTGGTGTTTTGAAGGAAGGACACTGCATTATGATGTGAGCAGGACTGCCGCATACACAAAGCGAGCTCGTTTTGTGCCTTTGGTCGGAGTTCCTGAGAGGTTGCTCAAGTCTGGCATGTCTTGTATATCCTTCTCTCGTATGGTGATGCCTGGGGTGGCTCAAAGTGAAGCGGTCACGAAATGTATCCGTCGTGAGAGCGATCGTTTCCTTCATTGAAGTCGCATTTTCGAGGATGTTCAAGATTTCGTCCATTGAGAATGGTCTGCCTTCTTCCTGTTCTCTGCTCAGAACCTTCTCACTCATTGCATCAGGAAATTTGGACAAAATGAGCCGTCTCCACATTCTGTTGTTGTCCAGTGGTACTCCGGAGCATTCAATGTGGGTGAGTTTTTCAGTCAGTGCTGTTAGCGTTTGTCTGCAGCTGACTGCGTTGCTCTGTGCTCGAGGAAGATTTTCGAGTTCTGTGATAAGCAAGTCTGCAATGCATCCTGACTTGTTGAATCGTTTGTCTAGGAGCTTGATTGCTTTCTCATAGTTTTCTCCTATCACTGGCATATTACCGAGTAGTGTAGCAGCTGGTCCCTTCAGAGCTTGCCTCAGGAAAAGGAACTTATCCGTGTTGGTAAGCTGTGGGTTGCTGTGAATGAGTGAGTTATAGATTGTCCAAAATGTTGGGTAGTCTTTGTAACTCCCAGAAAACACGGGCACTTCGAGCTGTGGCAACCGCATTTTGTTTTCAACATGTCGTGTAGATGACATGGTGCTGTCCGTGTCAGTGTCCCTAGCTGACATTGTTGTAGATGTAGTAGGTCGTGCTTGGATGAGGCTTGATTGTTTTTCCAGCTCTCGAGCCCTGTAATCCAGTCGACCTGTCCATTGGATTGCTATGATCTCAGTCTCGTTTGCTTCTGTATTGAGGAAAGCATCGAGATCATTCATGAGTCTCTCCCTTTCTGACTGCTCCTTCCTTGTCATGGTGTTGGTCATTGCGACGCCTATCTGACTCTTCAAGTTTTCAAGCAAAACCGCTAGAGATAGCTTGACCTCATCGATCTCTGCCATCTTTTCTGCGATAAAGATGGTACATTCGGTTGCCGTAGTTGGGAACTCGAATGGTTGATCGAGTGCTTGCACCTTAGTCTGGAGTGCATTAATGGTTCTGCAGGCCAGTGAGATTCGCGTCTTGAATCCAGCTAGCTCAGTCATTTTTTCTCTGTTTGACTGATTTCTCGTGATCATAGAGTTTTAGGCCAATAACGGCTACTATTTTCTCCTCTATGCGTGAGAAATGCACCTGGCTGTGAGTGCGCTGGGGTGCAGCTGGCCTTTCTAGCAGCTAGTTGTGCCGTGTGGATGACACGAGAGCTGGACTATTGGGTGGACCAGATAGTCAGCAATGTCCGCTGTCAGCACTTGATGTAGCTGAGAGCGGGTGGCTCTGGCTCAAGGAGCGGCAGAGACGGTGCTGGGTACCGTAGTACGCGCAGCGGTTGCAGCTGTCAGTTGGAGTGACAGCTGATTCTTGTGCCTTATGGATGGCACAAAAGCTGGACTATTGGGTAGACCAGATAGTCAGCTAGTTTCCTTGATTTGAACTATTGGATAGACCAGATAGTCTACAAGGGTTCGCAGTCAGAAATAGGTAGCTGAGCTGGGCGAAATCTGGGTCCTTATGAAGGAGCACCAATCGTCGCTGGGTACTGTAGTACGCGCAGCGGATGGGAGCTGTCAGATATGCTGACAGCTACCTGATGTGCCTTTTGGGTTGGCACAAAAGTTGACCATTGGGTAGACCAAATAGTCAGTGGTTCGCCTGATTTTAAACTATTGGATAAACCAGATAGTTCAAAAGGGAATGCTCGTCAGCACTGATGTAGCTGAGCGAAGCAAGACTGAGTCCCTGTGAGGGAGCACCGAGTCCTCGCTGAGTACCGTAGTACAAGCAGCGGAGTGCAGGCTGTACGCAAGGGTGACAGCCGGCTAATGTGCCCTGTTGAAGGCACAAAAGCTGAGTTGAGCTACTGGGTAGACCAGGTAGTTAACTAGTCGAGTCGTCCAAGTGGCCGTGGAGATGTTCCTGCCACGCGGGTCTTCTTGATCAACTTTCTGGCTTTTGTAACGCCGAGAAAGTGATACACCAATGGCCGATGCACCAATTTGGTGGGACCAGTGGATTTGTGTGGAGTAGAGCTGTTTAATAACCGTTTATTGGTTACACAGTTAAATCCGCCTCAGTTCACGCCACGAAGGGTTCCCTGATTTGGATACAGTCCAGAATATAGTAGATGCCGGTTTATGTCCTTGTCAGTTCACGCCTCGAAGGGTTCCCTGACTCAGACCACGGCAATTGGCGACGTGGACGATAGTGACGACAAGTCGAATTTAGATCTGAGCATCCAGGGCCTTTTATGCGAAAGATGTGGGCGTGGTTGCCCTAGATGCTCATATCTGTACAACAGATACCTACTTCAAAGTAATAACCGCCAGGGGTATCTATACAAGTGCTATCTTAAGTATGACCTGGCGGTTTACAAGTACCTATCGTAAACAACGGTATCTATCCATGACAGAATGATATATTTCCAGGACAGAATAGAAACAAATGAATAAGGTTGATATTATTAGAATTAATAATTATCAACACCATCTCTGGAGTAGACGACACATGCTACTCACATTTTGACGTATTGAAGCGGAGGCTGTCGTACGAGCTTCAAGAAATGTAAACATCTGAGAATGCATCACTTGTTGCTGTAGAAATGTAGTCTGCTTTGTGTATACGTTCATTAGATGGGAGAAGCACTCAGTCGTAGTTTACTTCTATGGATTCGCAGTGGTCTACGGTTCGAGAATGAGGCTGTTCGCACATTCTTCTTCGTCTTGCTCGAGATAATGCTTTCGCGATTTCTCGGTTTTTATTCGCTTCTAACATCGCGCAGGAAGTGACCGCATCACGCTCGGCTCTGATTCCAGACATGCAATCGCGCTCAGCTGCCTCGTTTCCGAACTCATCCATAGCAACGCGCAAAACAACTTTCTTTATCACCCTCCCGCGATTTGAAAATCCTCGTCACAGTGGACATCAGGGTGGCCGGTGGGCAACGTTTACTTGCACTTGGGAACAGACAGCTGAGAGCATCCGACTTTGTCTCACCATGTCTGACATGCTTGTCAGGCAGAACGAGATTCACGGAATAAGTCAAGGACAACGAGCCAGAGACGACGCACAGCCTGCGGACAAGCCTCTGGAAGAACATCCATTCCTGCTCATCAGAAGAACGCTTTAATTGACTTCCTTCCCTCATCTTGCATGCACATATCAGAGTGCAAGTTCTGAAAGGAAAGTAGCGAAGAGACACAAAATTGGTGGAATTTTCAGCATGACAGGATTTGCTTGTTGTCCAGCTCTAACGTTACAGTATTGTTTCTAGCATAAGCATGATGCAGTTTCCCATGGAATGGTATGAAAAAAGTAATTGGCACGAAACCGTAGTTAGATCGAAGCCAACTGCTGCATAGAACATGCAGATTTCACAAAAACAATGAGCGCAGGAACCACACATCCGTTTCGCTTTCTCATTATCACCTTCTCATCTTTCTTCGCTTTCCTCTTCTCTGTTAAACTTGGATTTTAGCAACAACTACCCGCACTACACTCTTATTTCTTCACCCACGCAGAATCTGCACGATCTTGCAAAGAGAACGATTTCTGCTTCTATTGCAGGTGTATAAATATCATATGGGAATCAAGCACTTGCAGAAACGACACTTTAAACGGTAATTTTTGTTTTCATCTGTTCTTTCAACCACACCGGAATAGAATCTCAATCACAACTTTTCACTGTTTTTCCGCTTCTCTATTGTTTTCACAACGCCTCGTTGAAGAATGGCCATTTGGCCCTCCCGACATACAGCAATCCGCTGAGAACTCATTGGATCCCAAAGGGTTCCTGGAGTTCGACAGGTTCTTTTTTTCTGATGCATTAGTCTTAGAATGCCGACAAGACCACTGGATCAAACATGCTAAGCGAAAGCATCGCATCATTCTGGGATCTATTCTCGTTACTGATATTTCGGAATGCAATCTGCGAGAAATAGCGTCTTTATTGTTGATACTCGTTATATGGCCTGCTGTCGTTGTTTTTTTCTGCATTGTTGTGCTGTCGTCGCTGGTTGAGCTTTGCAATAAACGCCAAAAAAATTGTTTCGTTTGCGGCTTACCACGAGAACCACTTCTTATGGGAATTGCTCTTGAAACAAAAAATGAAAAGCCGAGAAGTCGTAGCTTTTCAGCAATCCTGCTCCACATAAAGAAACGGAGAATCACTTAGTTGCAGGGCGCTCTAGCATAGCCCGTTAATGTATGTTCTTTAGGGAGAAGTCATGCGAAAGCATACAGCTCCGATTGGCTGCTTTGTTTGCTTCTGCGAACACGCCGAGTTTCTTCCTTCACATCAATTTCTTCACCTTCCTTGTACATGTTTACGTATGTCAATGCGGTTTTCTTATTACGTTAACAGTTATTAATCAGCAACTACGGAAGCTCTGGTTACCGGGATATCCGCGTAGTGTCGGGCTTCCGAGAAGGCTGTGTTGAAACTTTTGTAACGCTCAGGCGTTCTCGGCGCTTTCGGTGCTCCTCTCTCCGTACTTTTAGACAGGGTCGGACGAGCTTCACCAGCCTTTGGATGTGAGCAACGAGAAAGTCTGTAGCATTGCTCTTGCTTGTCCCTTTTTTTCTTCATTGCCCGTCAGAATATTTGCTTTGTTTTGCTCCTTTTTTTGCAGCTGATTAGCAGAAATAGCTCGGAAGGAAACGACTCACCCCAGAACGAATCTTCGAAAAACAAGACTTTCACAAAGAGACAAAAACCAGGATTACCGTGAACGCCAAAATTCACAGATAATCCGGAGTCGCAGTAAAACTGCAAAAATTAGGCCAATACCACCTTTGGAAAGGAGGAAAATGAGCTCGACTGCAAAAGGGAGGAGTGTGGGATTTGAAAAGAAATTCAGCCGTGAGTAAGGGAACTGTTTGCTAACGAATGCAGCTAATTCGCGTGGTACAACAACTTATCCGGAGGGCTCTAAATCGAAGCTTTGGAGGAAGTCCAACTGGCTATCCCCATCCCCCCCCCCCCCAAATATGACTTCGACCATGCGAATGCTGAAGAATTGTCCAACCTACGTTTGTGCTATCGTTCAGGGTGCGAAACACTAAAAACCTCACTCATGAAGCTTTCCATGGACACAGCCCTTCGCACAAATGACAGACTTTTGTCAAGCAGTTCAAATTTCCGTGTAAACATAGGTTCCTCTATTCGGGGCACACTTGTCTATTTGAAGCTTGTCCTCTTGTCGTGTTGCCAGGTCCATGATGTTGGCAGGGTAGGTAATTATGGATTCACTCTGGGCGTCGAACATTTCAATTAGTGTAAAGCGCGAATTCGCCAAATTCATCGGAGCTGGCCCTCGGGCTAGATAAGTAACTCCATCCTCACAATCTGTTCGAGCTTGAGAGAAGCAAGGAATGTGGGCGGATCTCCATGCCGCCATTAGGAGGAACTGACGCTCACGAACAGGCGACAATTATAAAACTGCTTGCTAAAGCTACCCCCTTTTCAACATGGACCTCAATGTCACTCAGGTACGACACCTTTCACAGCCACAAAATGTTTTTCCTCCTTTTCTTGCACTCGTTCGTATGACACATTTTTTTCAAAAGTTGTTTTTGTACCTCGCACAAGTTTATTAGACTCTCACAACCGCGTCCATTACTAATGAACAGAGATCGGCCGTGAACCTCACGTTACCAGAGTTAGCTGAGCGTTTGCTTCTTTCACGTTTTTATTCAAAGGAAATAACAGGACTGCTAGCCTCTAGTAGCTCATCGAATATTCCGTTTGCCTGGTGTATTAATCCCAATGGATTCCGAGTCACAACTTCCACCACGTAACTCCTTTTTTCTCTTTGAATGTGCTATAACGGCTCAATGTACATATTCTCTGGAATCCGTTCAAGCGTTGCATAATAGCTGAAAACGTCCACGTTCTCTCTTTTGCACATACCTCGTTCAAAGGTTATGGAAGTCGGCTAGCAAATTTTCAGTTCCGATTCTCCCTACATCCGTTGACCAAAACTTTGTGCAGGCGAAACGCGTTTACAAGATAGCGTCAGGTGCCGAAATGTCATAATAGATGCCGAGGTAGTGGCGCTAGTTGGCAACTCGATCCACATTGTTCTCAGCCGCTTCCTGCTTGCCGCCTCCTGCCGCACATTCACTTGCTGCTTATACGATATTTTTTCGCGTTAATCTGTTCGCACGGGCTTTCGTGTCTGCTCTAGGCAACTATTTTCAAGTACTCATTCCACGTTTCGTGCCCAGGCAAAGTCGTTGACACTAGCCTTTTTGATCTTACAGAAGAAACTTCTTATCCACGAGAACTCATGGAATTGTGGCCTTATGTTCGTACATGAATACTTAAACAGACGTCAGCGGCGCCACGATTTCTCTCTTTCTCTTAAACGTTGCGATGCTAATCCTGATGTCTGATTCGCTTCACATTCTCTGAGGCCATCTTCCATTCATGAAAGAAGCGCGCGCGGTTGCTCTGACGTCCTATTGAGAAGTGAAGGAAATAAGTAATTTTGCGTCAACATGATCTGGCTTCGCTGGTGTCCGAGTCCACTGACCACCATGGACGAGTCCAACGATATTATCGCGTAGCTGGTTGTAAACGCGAGATTCGATTGAGGCTAAAACTGCACGAGTGCGCGTCCAACTATAATCAGTGCAGTGTTGGTGCGAATTAGACTTCATTCACTCGTCTCCACTTCCATTGTTTGCAGACAGACCTTCGCTGTGTTAAGCCGCTGCTCGGCTCAGGAATGATCGACTTGAAATATTCTTGATGAGTGGAATTCTCGTTACTATGGCAAGCTTCATGCTACTAGAATCCACCCCTGCAAAAATGACACTTGTCGATATCCGGCGGTCTCCTAATCAGGAACGCTCCTATTTCTGGGCAACGAAGCAACAACAGCAGCAACTTCTGTGAAACACTGCTTTAATATTATTGTTCCGCTTAAAAAAATCTGTATGCTGTAGGAGGAACCAGTAGTCGGGATAATCGCAATGAACTCCTTGCTAAGCAGCTACTCGTTTCAACGAAGATATCCCTTCATGCTAGCGAACGCTTGCAAATCATTTGGATTTATAAATTTCTTCCGAGATTTCCATGGTTACATGGTACTGCAACGATACAGTTGAATTCTAAACCACACCCAAAAACGTAATGCCGACCAATTTCTTTGGACAGTTTAGCCATTACCCTCATAGTGTAACCACTAGTAATTGTTCGCTCCACTCCATATACTAACTACTACGCCATCAAAGGATTTATTGCATTTCAGGATATGGTCTTCTCCAAAATACACTCAATAAGAGAAAGCGTGATAAATCACTCGGGTTTCCCCACAGAAGCCCTCGTACTCGCTTCACCACCGATCATGCCTACCGTGGAGCTCGTGCTCGGCACGATAACCTACTTGGTGAGCTTATGCCTTACTAACTCGTTTCTCTCGAGCATTTAGCCAACCTTCCATTCTTTATTCTTCAAAATAAATAAGCTCATATAGCCATAGCTCGGAGGAAGAAGAAGGGTGGGATGGCATGTCTATCAGAGGGTCGGCAACACCTTTATTTTGGCCTACGTTTCGGGAAATCGCCTTGCTCAAAACCTGAAGTGGGCGGGCGATTCGACGAGCAAACTACACATTCAAATCTCTAGAAAGCCCAAAACCACACAAACGAACTTCTAGGCGTATTTTCCAATCACATTTCTGACTGTTAGACTGAATATGTACTCACCCCTTGATGTTACTCGAGTGAAGTGGCGACCGCTTACTGATCACGCAGATGTCTAGGACGCCTTCTTTCAATCACAGCAGCAATCCCCAATAAGGTACAAATTCCCTCGTTATTGAGAGGTATTCTTTTTTTGCGATTCATTTTTGACGCTTCGCATGAATCCACAATGTCTTCAAAGTTTTGTGAACTGATATTTGATGTTCTCGCGGTAGGATCTTTGTAATTTCAGGTGTTGGTAAACTATTGTCTCCGTATTCAGTTGCATCCGAATTTCAGCATAAGTACAGAGAAATGTTGCCACGCTACTCGACAAATTCTGAACGAAGCAAGCTCATCTTCATTCCATCCTTGATCCATGCTTTTGAGGATCAAATCGCAAAAAAGTGAAACAAATCTGGCTCGTAATTCTCAGTTCTTTTCTATGAATTTTGCTTTTCCAACAAGTTTTCGTCCGCAGATTCAGCTCTTCAGCTGTGGTTTCTGAATTTTTCGCAGACACGAACCGGTAAACACAATCTGCCTACTTTCAATGTTATAGTATGCACCTGTGATTAAGCATTCTAGGAGAATATGTCGGGAAACACATGCATGAATCTGTTTACATGTAAAATTCCGGAAAACTGTCAACAAATACAAATTTGAAGGGAAACACCACCATTATTGACCACCATTTATGCCGGCTGTTATTGCAACAGCTGCTCACGTGCAACCTAATTGATATCTTCAGAAACCGAGGATTTGAAATCGTGACATTATACATATTTGAAATATTGACGATCTCATCGTAAATGTATGACCGAATGTTTGACAGTAGGGCTTAGCACTGATTTCTCATCAGAGTCTCTGAGGGGCAAACACACGAATAGCGTTTCTATTGTAGAGTCTTTCTAACGTTCACGTATGATAGGCACATATTGGAAGGAGAAGGGACTACAAAGGATATGTATTGTTCGTGCAAGTATTTGAACCCTCTACAACCTGAGACGCTTTCGGAAACACATGAATAGCATTTTGTGGGCAAGGGGCTCATTTCAACATGGCAGTCTTGAATGGCCATAGAAATGCCGAAGTGTATTGCTAACAAAACGCCTAGTGCAGGAGGTCTGATGTGCCGGGTGTCAATGAGAACGGTTGCTCTTAGAACATCCCTCCCTCCTCGCATTCTTTAGGGCATGAACCGTTTAAGTGTGAATTTTGAGCAGCTAATGTCCTGTTTTTGTAGAACATTATTTGGTAGAATTGTCGTGTCCTCTTGCTACCGAGCCTCCTTAATGGTTTTGGAGCTTACTTTATGAGGGATTCACCATAGTTTGTGAGCATTTTGTATGCCCTCTTCTTTCAGGTAATCATTGCCATGACCGTAGCCGGAAATACGATGGTCGTTGTGGCTGTGTTCAGCTACAGGCCGCTGAAGAAGGTGCAGAACTACTTCCTCGTCTCTTTGGCTGCATCGGATTTGGCTGTAGCGATATTCGTGATGCCACTGCACGTGGTCAAATTTCTAGCCGGTACTTTCCTTATTTTGCTATCATATCTATGTGTGTATTTAGTTGCCTATTGGGATGTTTCTTATAGTTTTGGAAACAACTAGCGAGTCTTTGTTCGGACATTAAGAGTAGCGCTTGTGAATTTCTTACTTCGCGAAACCCGTAGACCACAACAGTTGCAAAGGTGACCCGGCTCATGAACAGCTTGTTTTAGACACGACTCTTTATTTGGCATTCTTCCGGCCTGTCAACGAAGAGCCGACGATAGGGTGAAGTTCCGTAATCACCAACGATTGCAGCAATTAGCTTGCATAGAGAAACACGTTGCTCAGCATTGATCCTCAATGCACAAAGACCCTCCACATCACAACAAATCCTCGCTTGGGAATGATCTCGACGTTGTGGATAAGAAGCAGATTTTTGAGACGTGGTGGCTTCGTTAGGACTCGGCTACACAGCGGACTTTGTTACAAGACTCCCCTTGAGCTTTCTTAAGAAATCGAACAATGCACAATGATGTCACAATAGTGTCACAATCAGTAGTTTCTTGAGCGTCCAGCGTTGGTTAGCTGCAATTCCAGGGGTTCCCCTGATTAGTCATTTCAATGTAATCCCCTTCTGTTAGCATCGCTTAGTATGTATAAGCGCCCTTCGTCATTGTGGGTGGGAATTCGGCTGCGCCGCAATGAGAACATGAAGTGGCTTGATGTGCAAGGGCACTAAAATAGGGCAGTTGGACTAGAAGCATAGTTCGTGCGAGTTACGGAGGTGTCTCCGCAAGATCTGAACAGGCATTTTCAGATGGACGGTGGTTGCTGGGCATTCCCGTTTGCCAGCTGTTCACTACCGCCGATATTCTTCTGTGTACCTCCTCAATACTGAACCTCTGCGCTATTGCCATTGACCGGTGAGCGTTTCAGGATACATTGCGAGTTTTCACGACGTATTCATATTTCTGTTAATCTTTTACAGGTACTGCGCTATCCACGATCCAATAAATTACGCACAGAAACGGACGCCACGTTTTGTTTGCTGTGTTATAGTTACTGTAAGGATTTAGTCAGATCTCAGTTTCAGATTTGGTTCGAAGCCGTACATTTAGGATCTGTGCGGCTCTCGAAAATTAAAAGTTACAACAAAAATCAGTCTGGGGCAGAAGTGCACTAAAAACCAGCTGCGACATTTGTACTCTCCCAAGCGCCGTTATGAAAAAAAAGAATAGAAAATGAAGCGTAACAGTTCATTTGAATTAGTTCTGACTGATCAACTACCCACTTTTCGTCCGCATGGGTAGGCGTAGTCAACAGTTTTCTTCCTAGTATCAACATGTAGCGTCAGCCCATGAAGCCGGGCCGCTCCTTGAATCCAGAACTAATCATCATAACAGGCCAATTTTGCGTTGCCGAGAAAAGAGAACTAGGCTAATCACGCATGGCTTGAGCTTCACGGGCGACAACCTCAGTGTCTCCCGGAAACGAACTCAGTCCGTCTCCAAATTTTCAGGGATTCCTTCCGTTGTGTGTGCTTTAAAAAGCCGACGCGATCAATGCTGCCAGAACGAGTGAAGTACGGCGAGCCTCTTCATCCGTATTTACGGGAGGGACAAAGAGTTGATGCACTTGAACTAGCATTCTCGCTGCCTCTTCATCGCGTTCGAAAAACAGCGCCACCAGCGTTAAAAATGGAAAGAATCGCTCCGGTGTGTAAATGCGATGTGACGTGATCAACATCCAGGCGTACATCCAGAAGCGTCTATTTTGCATATTCCCACAAAGCGCTTCCATGTACATGTCACGCGCACGCCTCTTTTGACTGAAACGAAGCAATAAACCCGTCATGTTATGAGATCTACAAATTGTTGTGTGTAAATTTCACAGGACCTTTTCTTAAAGGCAGCAGTTACGCTGAAAAAATGTTCTCTCGCATTCGTGCTCATTTTGAAGGTGCCACCAAAGTGGAACTGCAAAGCGAATCAGTCCGAATTATGCAGTTACTCGAGTGATAAAACGTACACATGTACAAATGCCATGTTCAACCCTGCCCCATTCTCTCTGATCGTGTGCGGCTGAGTTTCACAGCTGATACAGGATCGATCAGTATTTTCAGATAGCTGTGATCCTTTCCGCACCTCGGCGGCCGCACCTATCTCAGGCGATAAACCTCGTCCACATGGGCATTTATTGGCAGTATACAATATAGTGTTTCTCACAAACCTTGCCTTTTTGGATTGTCTTTTCCCTATTAGGTGCACAAGAGTAGCCTCCAAAGTAGCATTTCATGAAAAAATCGGCGACGTTTTTTTATCGTGAGTGTTGTCTCGTGTTTTACCTAGAACGACAACAAATTAAAAGAAAATGTAGCCGTAAATAGCAAGCGATTAATGATGCGTTACCGAGAATTTTCGACTACAACGTGTTACCACGAATCCAGTTTGTATTCCGAGTCATCCACGAACACTCTCAAATCAGCCACTTCAGGTATGGGTGCTGTCCGTCATTATATCCGTTCCGCCACTGATTGGCTGGAATGATTGGTCTTCACAGAAGCTTCGTGACCACTGCGAGCTGTCGTCGGAAAGGTGAATTTGGGAACACAGCACATGGTTAGCGCAGAATTACAGTTGCTGTGATGTGGGCATCGGTGTTGGACATGATGTCAGTAGCAGTGAAATGATATAATCCAGTTAGACAGAAGTACATCGTTATGCTGGTTTCCGTAAATCGTTTCAGCAAAGGAGGACTAATGCACGTCAGTGCTGAGCACTAGTTTGTTCCTCAAAGGTTTTCAACCTTAACGGAAATAGTTCTTCCTTCTTCTGGAATCGAGTTTCAAATCGAAGCAGAGCGCACGAGATTGAAGCATGCCACTCAAAAAATTTGCTTATTCAAACCCTTGAGTTTCTGAACAACATCAATTACGAACTAATAACTTGGTTCCCAGAAAATAAACGAATGAAGATGCTCTTCCATTTATTGTAGTTCTTTGCAAAACTGGAAGGACTAGATCTCTGCTCCAACTACATTAAACTAACTTCACTTCCGCGGGTGAATGTTCCTCATTTATTTAAGGGACGAAACTATAATAATTTGCACATACGTAAATATTTTAAGTTCCGAAAGACGGAGACACTGCATTTCCTCAATTTATCGCTGACTGGATCTAATACGATCAACAGGCAAAGAACAACAGAAGCAAGGTGCTTAGTTCTTTCACACTCTCTTTAATGGTTGAAAATGAACATACATCAAAATATAGCCCATTCAACCGGTAGTCGGCACTGGCAGAAGGGCTATGGGCTGAGACGCGCTCGTTTTCACTCAGTATCAAGTATGTCTGGTAGTGCACAACCGCACAGCTTACATTCAATCTGTGAATGACCAACACCGACTTGTTTCTGATCTACTTTACATATTCAATTTCAGGGAGATGGAGACAGGCAAAAGAAATCTGTGTTCCCAACTCATTTTTGACAGCTATCGTTGGGAGAGTACCTGTTTTCTTGGGGGAAAATGAATTTAAAAGTCAATATGAGATGCAGCAGTTGCTAATTCCGTTGATTTTGGTCATGGGGTCAGGTAAATAGTAGGTTTTGTTTGGTTAGAATTCCAAACAGTGGGGAGCTGAAACGTTTTCTGCTTCTACCAATTCCTATAGAAGACCCTGTGACGGCCAGAACCTCTTATGAAGCCCAGTTTTCCGCCTTTCATTATTTATTTATTTATTTATTTATTTACTTATCTATTTACTTTTTTATTCATTTATATATATGTCTATTTATTTATTTATTTATTTATTTATTTATTTATTTATTAACTACGCCATGAGGCGCGCCACAGAGGAAATGAAGGAAACGTGAATTATAACTAACACAACACATAACATAACATTGTAACAAAACACTGGAGATACAAAATGGGGTGGAGCACAAGATGCATGTTCGCAACTTGAGGAAAAGTGGTCACAGAAGATTAACAGGGATCAGGCCGCAGCAAGTAAGTATGGTAATGCTTGCTCCTAGCTGATGAGAGCTAGAATTTCTATAAAGTCATGGCAGGCATTATACTGGCATTATACTACTCTATGTTTCAATCGCATTGTACGATAAATAAAAACCAGACCAATATTAATGGGTGCCAAAGTCAGCAACTGAAGTATACGATGCCTCCTGCTTCATTGATCCATAAAAGTTCTCAAAGAATTTAATTCTTCCTCGATTCATTCCTGATCAAAAGCAATTATTTCCAGGGCATTCGTGGTATTCTCGGCGTCTGGATCGTTTTTTCTTCCTCTTCTCGTAATGGTCGTTGTGTACGTGAAGATCTTTCTCAGTGCGCGGCAGCGGATTCGCACAAACAGAGGTTGTTTTTTCTCTCTTCCAAGGACGAATTAGGGAAAAGCCGCGCTCATAGAAAAACTGAACTCGATTAAACACGAGAATTTGCGGCGAAAAGGGCATACACGTGCCGAAGTCGCTTAGATGTGAACCATATCCCACAACGCAACTAGTGGATAGCACTTGGAAACACTTATGTACAACTTTTGCCATTATTCTGCCTGATAAGATTGGTTTTTCAATGTTACGCGTACTTCTACACCTCTTGTACATATACGTTATCCAGCGTGAAAGCCCTAGCCTGCTTAGCGAAGTTTTTTGCTGCTGCATTTGGTTGCATGGGTTTAGCTTGTTCTCAAAATTAGTCCGCGGATTCTTCTGAGTGACTTCGATGCCGATTCTTCAGAAATCAGGCGATTACAAGTCAAAAAAAGTCGTCAACCGCTGCTTTGAAACCCATGTCTTTATTGAGGTGTTTCCTTGCTGCGACTGCTTCAAAGAGTGAGTGGGGGTGAGCGAAAGGGGGGGGGGGGACAGGCCGGAGGGGGGGGGAGACCGAACTACGTACTTGTAGTCGCACGGTGAGATGTTGTGGCTTTAAGATTAATAATGCATCATTTTTCATCCTTAATCGGCCTTTTTTTTTGCTGGGTCGTCAATCATGGTGCTCTGATGCGTTGTTCTGCTCCAGCCTCACGTTCTTGCTCGAACGGTCTTCCAGAATTGCCGTTGTCAGTTTCTTGAGCTGTTAATCCTAAAGATTGGCCCGCGAAGCTTTTACTAGGATGTCCCGAAAAATTACTGCTCCGATAGGAGAGGCGTTTTTGGTGACACCAAAACTAAGTAATTTCTCGATGTAATTCTCGAAAGAAGGTCCAGTAGTTGCAAGGTGAATGCTTAATGGATGTTATGCTTGAATTGAGCTAGCTCTGATGAGCAATTATCCCCACACATTAGCAAACAGATACAGTTGTGAGTTTGCCAAGATAACAAAGTCCAAGAGAACGTATCAAATATTCGCCGTGTGCTTCAAAACGAGTAACACCTCACGTAACTAGGCAGGAATCCTTCTTCATTATTATAGTTTCCTGACGCTTTAGAAAATTTTATTGTAAAGTTTACTAGAAAAAAAACAGCTGACCTCACTACTCATGTACCGATTGCCATAATTTTTGTCAGTAATCCGTTGCTGCTTTTCACATTTCACAGTCCAACTGTCACAAAACCTAAATTACCAATTCTTCATTAAGGTGAGTCATAAGTTTTAGAAATTTTTCCTTTCGATTTTCTTGAAAGTCCAGCGTGCACGCACTTATGAACGTTCGGAAGCGCACTAATAAATAAGTCCGCTCTACAACATAACGGGCATTTTCTTGCTTTACACTCAAAAGCAATGCTTTTTTGAATCCAAAAAGGCAACGAAATTGCGTTTCTGACCATCTTCGGTCTTTGTGGCTCTTCTATTGAGCTAGTGCTCGAAACCCAATTTCACGCAGCACTACTAGTACCGAGAGGTATAATATTTTGCCCACATATAGGTTGGTTGAGAGTCTACGGCTATCAATATTTTCGATTTATCTGCAGACCTGATCATAAATTGGTGGAGGCAAGCGGTCTTCTGCAAAAGAATTTGGTTGCCTTTTGGCACCGTACGTCAGGGATGGAACTTCTTCTTCCTCCTGCGTTTCGCATGAGTGATCTTCCTTCAGAAAAGCAGGCAATCGGATATGTTCGGCTTTGCTGTGGAACAAACCAGTGAATGCCAGAAATGGACTGAAATGCGAGTCGGCTGCTTTTTGTTTGTGTTGTAAAACCGAGCACAGTACGATTCTGACAACCGCACCCTAAGCGTTTATTGCCATACCCTTAGGGTCACAGCGGTTCATTCTTCATAAAAATTGCAAGCTCCTATGCTTCGAGAAAAGCAAATGAAATATTCCTGAAACTTATGACTCATCCTAATACTTGCAGCTGACCTAGCTGGTCCCATCTTTCGAATACATTTCAAAAATTCATTTTGCGTTTAAGAACAATGTCCTTATTCAAAGAGTAACATGACCACCACTTTATAGAAGCTGAAACTCTTAACATTTCTGGTTTTCGCCAGACTGATTTTTCCTTTGAAATGTTACATGATGTTCCAAAAGTTTCTCGAGTGAAAGCTATGTACGTACATTTTACAACTGGCTTCCAATTCCTATTAGCTAGAGAACGAGCTCTAGGAATGAAAATGTGTCAACACCATGTTTTACGTCGTTGCACCAAAGCGACTGTGAAGATCAGTCCGATGCAGAAATAAGAAAATGCTCTGGAATTCTACATTGGACTCGTCTCCAGCTTCATAACTACTCAACGGTTATCTACAATTATCAATCTATTAAAGAACTATCTTATGTAAACAGCATGACATAAATAATGAAACTATATTTTCGACAGAACTCATTCTCATACTTACTTCACTAATACAAGTTTTGAAACTGCATGCTATTTCAGCACCCCTCGTCTAGCTTTGAACCCGTTATACTTTGGAGATCCAGATGGGAAATAAAATCGACAAAAATATTGGAATCTAATAATAAGTGACTGAAAAAATCAATTTAAAAATAATAATAATCAACTAAAAATAAACCAATGTAAGTTTTTTATTTGTATTGTAAATAAATTTCAAAAATTCGGCGACCCATGCTGCGTCCCCTCCCCCCTGTGTCCGCCACTGTTAGGCTCCACTATGTCCCTTTGAATAACCCTGGCCCTTCTCATGGCACTGTTACTGTTCATTGCTACTGTTGTTTGATTGCAAAGGGTTCCTCAGATTCAACTTTTCTGCTTTTTCATGTCCCTTGCTTCTTTGCTGCACGTTCTGCACCATGCCCACTGATACGTGGGACCACTGAGTTTTCAATGTGAATCTTCGTATCTCTATGGGCCACTCTAGTAATTGGCAGTTTTGCCTTACCTAGATTTAAATGGCAACGTGCACACAGGCACGAACGACCTAGCGCTTTATATCACAGAAGTTTTGATAATGCACAGGTATTTGCTTTTCCAGACATTATGGTATGGTTTAACAGCAGATATGTAGAGGGAATTCCAAATGGTCAGGTGAATAAGAACCAGTGCTGCGGTGGGGCGTGGCACTCTGACTGACTGCCGCATTCCTCTGCCATAATGCTTTGATGGTACTCTCTACCCAAGAAAGCCGCTGCGGCAGTGGTCCGAATTCACCTGGCCGTTTGCAGTTCCCTGTAACACCTATTATAAAACAATGATTTGGAATTTGGGAGTGTTCTACTAGGGTGGTCAAAAATTGTTCAATAAACTTCTACAAGACAGAAGTGAAGCCGAAGAACGAGCATGGACAAGATGAAAACTCAGAGCTCTCCTAAAAAAGATATTCTGTAAGAAGCCCATCCCGGTACATAACAAGGCACATGCTCAGAAGTCTAGGAGTTTCATTTTCCTGATGCTGTTGAAGCATACTAACTTCTCCTTAGAAAAATTTTTCCAACAGACTAGAGTATGGACATATTGAGTAGATTTTGGAAGCATTTTGTTTGACTGCCTTTCGTTCATTTTCTGTTTACCGTAAATAAATAGCAATTGAAAACACTAAGTCCTCACTCACCACTGTCCCATGCAACCTTGTAACACTCTCCTTATTTGTTTTTGCCTATGTTCTCCTCCACATGTTCTCACGAAAATGCATCATTTCGAATGCACACTATACAATCGCATCTACGTAGTTCGGGTGTTGACCTGTCTAAAAGCGATGGTCGAATAATTCTTTCCCTTCTTGTACTTAGAGAATTTCATGCTAGCATTGAGGTGAGATTATTCAAACATCATTGGGCATGCGGGAATTCTCTGATATCCTAGTTTACACTGCAGCATCTCTATGTTTTAGCTATGTAAAGCACTGTGTTTCAGATAGTTTTCGTATAGCATGAAGTGAGTCAAGGAGAATCTAAGGGGGAGGGGGACAATAGCCCATGCTCTTTACTAGCATAGATTATGTACTTGTTAGATCTCGCGGAAGACCAAAAAAGAACATGAAGGAGATGGTGAAACAAACGCTCTTTAAACATCGATTACGCCTGCTATTTGGACAGAAAAACCTGAATATAACACTTGTAATATGTCACTTGCCACAAGTCTCTATTGCAGGTCGCAGTGCTCTAATGCGCATCCAACGCACATCTCTGGAGGATGCGGACGACAGACGTCGTTCGAAGAGGTTTTCCGTGGAGAGCGCAAAAACAAGCAGTCGAGTTGGAGAGAAAACACCTCTGGTTCACACTACGGATAGGACCTCTGTCGTCACGATTCTGCCGCAGTCGGTGCGACCTCCCTTCCAAGACACATTACCAGGACAAGATTATCCATTGCTAAATCCACTCAAGTCCACTCTTTAAGGTCATTGATGGAAGAATTTGCAACGCGAACGAAACAACTAAAGCCATGAAGTTCCACAGCAATGGTTACACGAAGCGTGAGAAGGAAGAAGAGGTGATTGCATTTGTACTGTTTCTCTTTCAGCAAATAATCCATCGAACATCCAAAAGAAATGCCTGTGAACAAGTCGAAAACACCCCGTCCAGATCCAGCATATCAAAGCTCGCTCCTTCCCTGTTATGACCAATTCCAGCGACAGAGGTCCAACCCCTGTTCTGAAATATACAATCCCGCCTGAGTCAAGTTCCATTAAGCGTATCTCAGTTCGTCACCCTAGAAGGTCAGTTCCAGGCCAAATCGAAAGCTCGGTTCAGTCGGGTCACATTCTAAGTTCTTACCTTAGTCTGCTGCGCACCGTTAGTACACTGAGAGTTGACGCCCTAGATACGTAGTCCCAATTTCGGGATATAAAGAATTGATCTTTTTATGTATGTTTTGAGATATTTTGTCTGTGATCAACCTTATTGCAAAGTTGGTATGAATCAAAGCTTAACCAGCACAATCATGGATCTGCTTCTCCCGCATGTTTTTCCCTGTATTTCCCATATAGTAAGTATGCAGTGGTCACGCTCTGTAACTTGCTGGTGCCGGTACCAATGTACGTAGATGAGCGGAGTTCACAGGACGTTCCCAGAAACGTTCAACAAAGCCAGTACTTGGGAAGTATTTGAGGCGGTACATTTATAAACACATTATGTACGCAGTGTTCGATTTGTTGCATCTGCGATAAGTACAGTGAAATATGGTGGCAACGGGGAGACCCTAATGAGTAGCACACGAACAGGAACGTGACCTTGTCTCTGATCCTCATTCGAAAAGGTGTCAGCTTTGAGGCTTTGAATGTTTTACTGTCTCCGTAATCATTACCTTCCATTAACACCGTTAAATCCAGCGCATTCCAAGAATGACACGTGAGGTCGTTTAGGTACGCGCAGATCCCACTCTTTTAAGACAGCACCCTTTCAAATCTCGTTTTTGCGACTCTGCCTTGGGGTTTTGAGGGATTCTGAGGACCCTGCATTGTTCAAGCGAGATGGATTTTAATGTGTATGTATCGATTTCATGACCGTGCACATTGTTGTTTCTACGGAATCGCGCTGGCGGAAACGTCCGAGCGTTTTTCAGCAACTCCTAAACGTCTACCGCCAATAAAATGGACAACCACGGATGTGCTCAGTGTCGCGCTTAGTTTTGACAATGTTTGCACTTCTTTTTTAATCTGTGATATAATTCTTCAGTGTCTATCTTGATCAATTCCTGAGCCCTGGTAATACGTATGTCATCCAAGTTCATTAATATTAACCTCTTGCCTTCCATCCTCTTGATCTCATTTGGGAAGAGGAGGATTGAAAAAAAACTGCAAAAGAGGCTATTGAGGTATAGAATTTTAACAACAATCTGCAGGAAAATGAGAGCATCCATCAGTCGGGATCTCCACGGTCTATAGAATAGTGCCAGAAGAATGATATGACGTCAATTAGTTATGAATAGCGAGAAAAAGACGTTGAAATGTTTAGCAAGCTAAAATTTCTGAGGTTGGGCTGAGAGGAGGGTGGGATGAATGAGTTATTGTCAGTGAGAAGAATTACGGACTTTTGCAATCTCGTTGCTATATGTAATGAGAACAGCACGTCATAAATGAAATATGGGTGCACAACAAATAAGCCTCATTTGTTCCTACCTAATGACAGCACTCACGCCGAAAAAAAACGTTTTCTCACATTTGTGCTTATATTAAAGGTGCCATCAATTGGAGTACAATTGTAAAAGGAATCACTCCGAATCGTGCAGTTACTCGAGTGATAAAACTCGTACGCATGTAGAAATGTACAAATGCGCCCGCCATGTTCAACCCTGCCCCATTCTCTCTGATCGTGTGCGGCCGTGTTTCTCAGCTGATAGAGGATCGATCAGGATTTTCCTACAGCGATGATCCCTTCCACACCTCGCTGGCCGCACCCATCTCACGCGATAAATCTCGTGCATTTATTGCCAGTATACGACATGAAAGCTATTCATGCTTGCGGCCGCGTCAAGGTTTACGCGCCGATACACAGTGCAAAGGAGGGAGGTAGATAACAAATCCTGGCAGTTCAGCAATGTTCCTAGTTTCGCCGTTGCGACTGCCGCGCGAACAAACCGCGTTTCCATTTTCGCCGCTTTGGGTCGGCGCGAAAACTTCGTGGAGTTTTGTCTAGGCGCGTAAACTTTGACGCGCCGCAAGCATGAATAACTTTATAGTGTTTCTCGCAAACCTTGTCGTTTGGATGGTCTTTTCCCTACTAGGGGCACAAGATTAGCCTCATTTCATGGAAAAATCAACGACATTCTTTATCGTGAGTGCTGTCTTTAAACATGCGTTCGTGGGGTGGAATCCTTCCTTCTTGCAAAGGCACTCGCATCTTCTGCATATTCAGGAATGTTATTCCTGATTGGACATGACTCCGATCCGTAATAGCAGTAAATAGTTACAGATAAGAATCTCTGGTGTAGAAATTAAAGGATAAGGATAAAGTGGTCGGCGTTAATCAATCCCGTCACGAGGGATGCGCCACGCATTCGACTTCATCTGAGCATCGTCGAGGCGTTGAATGCGTATGTGCCCTGTACAATGACTTGCGGGGGGCACTCGATGTACCAAGTCAGCGCTTCATCCACCCAGACTCCTTTGGTACCAATTTACCGAACCCGGAGAGATGGAAGGCTTGGTTGGCCTCGGGCGGGATCGAACCATCGATCGTGTGCGTGCGCAGCGAGCCTCTTACCACTGTGCCACACGCGCCCGCGGTGTAGAAATTACAAATTCAAATGAGCTTCACCTAGTTTCAGCAGCAGTTCTCGTACCAGAGAAGTAGCGCATCCACACGAAGACAATTCCACATTTTTATTAGGATATTCTTGTTCATACTGACTCCCTGTTAGCACGAATAGAAACCATCGAATTAGTGTAGATGGGGATGTGTGGTTTCACAGGACAGCCGAGCTTCATCAGTTGTTGGATAGACAGATTGAGTTGGCAGCATATCATGAAACTTCCAACGTAATCCTCAGTGCATATCAACGCTGTTCAGCAAAATTGGTATGGAAGCCGTAGAGAATCGTAGGTAACGCTCCTGGCCATAAAAATATGTTTCATTTTAGTCGACTGTTCTTATCATCTGCCTTTACTGCAATTCACTTACGAGTAGCTCCAGAGAATTTTCGTGAAGATTCATACTTACGCAAGAGCCTTTTGCTTGAATTACATACATACATTCTACGACGCCATTCCACCGTTCTTCCACCTGAAAATCCTGAAAAAAAGGTGACATCGTTGATTTCACAAGCGCACTACTTGAAAAATTAGTCTTTTGCGATTTTTGTAAGTTTTCCTTTTGTTCTCATATTCATCAGCACAATCTCTCTGACACGCTGGTCTCTTTAGGCGAATAGGAAGATGGGCAATTGGCAGCTACTTAAATGTGATTCATGGACATCGAGGACCGATGCTAACAACTAATAGGTTAATATGCAGCGAGCACTTTGCCGCTAATCACAAGTTCGCTAACATACTGCTCTATATCTGGAATTTAAATCCAGCAAGTACAGGATATTTGAAATGCGACTTCCGCTCATCTTGCAAACTCGTGAGCAATAAGCCGAAAGTTTTCGAGTCGAGCAATAGTATGAACATGCAGTTTCTCATCAATTGCAACTTTCGTCCTGCTTATTTCAGATGCAATTCATCCCTATCCGTTTGGAAAGTTCTGTTTCGTCCCATCTGATTCATTGCTTCAAAATTAAAGGATCTTTTTTCTGTTTTCTTTTGTATGAATTTGGTAATTTTCATGGTATTAGATCGAATGAACCAAAAAAGATATCTAGGACTTAGTGGAACTAAAGTTAATTATCTCCTTTATAGTACCTCTGTTCTAATCGATGCTTTTTTACACAAACTCTGTGTAAGCTGATGCTACGATTCACGTGGAGTATAGCACTTTAGCCGCTGGCTCCATCGCCATCGATTTTGACAAACATCGATCTTCGGCAGAGTGTCGCTGGCGTCGCTGCTACGCGAGATAGGTATAATCGATACATGTCAAAATAGGTCTGAGCGGGGGCTTCACACGATGCTATGCTCTACGTGGTTGCAACATAGCCGCCGGATTTCCCCCTTCTTTATTTCGTGCTGCTGTTTTTTTTTTCGTGGTTGACAAGCTCAATCCTCATTTCCACATCTACAGTAGATCTTTGAAAACCAAAAAGAAAAGAAGATCAATAGGAGAATGTTATAATATCTATATGCATGCCGACTTTATGTCTGCTACTTCTACTATACGATGGCCAATTTCTTTTTCTATTAAACCTTATGATAAAGACCATGTAATTGGCTACTGTTTTGTTGCACGTTAAACCCACAATAATTAAGAAGTATTTTTGTATCAAGTCTTGCTCGGAACTTCTCTGAGAACTTGTAATTTTCAATCAAGCAAGATGCTATTTCTACTTTCTACGTTTACTTCCATTTGGACAACTAGCTCATTTAGATTGCAAAGCTCAAATTACATAGTGCGCACTCCAACTCTCATTCTGCCCCTCAGCACCCTCCGGTAAAGCATTTGAAATTGGAAAAGTGATATTGATTTACACTTTTTAGCCTTAGCCCTTCATTGATATTTTTGTTCAGTTATGTGAAGTTACGGCACATGAGCAATATAATGAACGCCCACATCAGTTATATTGCGAAAATCTTGGTTGTTATTGAGAAGTTTCTGGCTGTTGATGTAGAAGAATGTGTAAGGGTGAAAAACTGCAAGGACGTTCAAGGAAGACCCTGTTTGTAGTAAGGTAAGATCTGGAAAAAGAGAACAGCAGAGCACTCTAGTGCGAAAAAAATTAGGCCATTTGCAGAGAAGAACTTCGAATTACGTTCTAGAAATCTCCCACAGATAATAATGATTTCCTTATTACCAGTTATTTTTTACCCACAGTTTATATAATGTAAGATGATTCAAGAACTTTTGAAGTTGCTCGCTATCCCCCAACTAAATTAGCGTTCGAACATCACTTTAAGAGGGTATTCCTCAAAACTCTGCAAGACAGTGACAAGTCTGCATTCATCACAAATAAATAGTTAAAGATGCGACCAGAGCATTTTTCATGCATTTTCCCGGCTGAAAATACCTTCATTCAAAAACGTGCGCTCCACTCTTTCCAGGGAAGAACTGGAGTGCCCAATAGTTTCTGAATATAGCCATCTTTTTTCCCTTCCTTTCACTTCAAAGGAAGCACACGGCGTCGTTGCTGTCGACTCCGGATTGAAGCGCGAACAGTGCCAAATACCGTCGGCGTATCACAACCTTGAAAAGAACTCCGAAGGCTTCCCTGCGAAAGAACTCGAATCGCAATCAAAAATCCACCTGCCTTATACTTAATTTTACACTTTTTCAAGCAATCACAGCATCATTGTTCACGTATGGAACCTGTCCAGCCAATTTTCGCATCTGAGAATGGTAGAACATTCCACCACACTCTGTTGCCAAAGAATTGCAACTGAAAACCAAGGAATTCTGGGTCGAAAAATAAATTTCATTGCAATGCTTCCGGACCCACCTAACATGTACGTATCCGCGCTGTGACTCGGTCACTTACAAAAGCGGACAAAGACATCTTTGCGAGATCAACGAACTTAACTACCCATGCATTCAAAAGCATGGAAAACAACGCCATGATTTCTTGAATTTCTCGAATTTTTCGCTCTATTCCACCAGTAAATATGAGCGCCAGGTCCTCTAAACCACAAAATTCGGCAAAATCTCGAACACAGAGATTTGAATGAATACTGCCTTTCATCGGAAACTCCATTAGTCAATATGTATAGCCCGTAAAGGTCAATATTACCACCATTTGGGTTGGATGGCACGGAAGGAAGAGAGTGGGGCATTTTGAGCTGAAATGAGCAAATGCTTGTGTGACCTGGTATTTCTTGGCAACTGCCCATACATGTAGATTCATGTCACGTTGGGTCCAAAATCTTCAGCTGTTCCACCTACAATTGTATTTGAAACTTTAAAACGAGCCGTCTACGTTATCGCATAGTTGTTGTGCAAATGTTCACACAAGGTCCGAGGCTGTGAGCCGCTAAACGCTTCTGCAGTTATCCTAATTGGTATTATTTGGGTTTTGTTGAATACTCTCACGCCTATGTACGCGAGAAAAACACCTTGTTTGTTACACGATATCCTTGGCAATTTCAAGTCCTACGCGATACTTTTCAACGTTTTCCTTTATAGAATCCCACGGCGATGCTAAGGAAACGGGAGAAGATCAGCGTAGCCAAGGAGAAGAGGGCCGCGAAGACCATTGCTGTGATCATATTTGTGTTCTCGTTCTGCTGGTTACCATTCTTCTGTGCGTACGTGATACTCCCCTTCTGTGAAACGTGCACGCTTCACCCAAAGGTGAGATTCGATCGTGCCGAACTGAAAGTGGATACTGTCACTTTTCGTAATCCCTTCACTATGTCAACTATTCCGCCCTTTTCAGGTCAACCAGGCTTTCACATGGCTAGGATACATCAACTCATCGCTAAACCCATTCCTCTATGGTATACTGAACCTGGAGTTCCGAAGAGCATTCAAGAAAATACTTTGTCCCAAATCTGTTATCGAACAAAGGAGGCGACGACTCAGCGCACAGCCTTGAATAGGTGTAGGAATTAGGCATCTGACTGATGACTCATGGGCCATTAATGATTTCATTTTAGTTTATTCGGTGCTGTCACAGCGTTTGCTCAACTATTATACATGAACAGTAGCCGGAACATCAGCTCATAGCATTATATTTGTCACCTCTCCTCTCTGAAATGTTGCAAGAATAGCAGGGCAGATTTTGTCTCGGGAAAACCGCGTCATACAGGCAGCACCTACAAAGTGATCGGTCTCCAAGACTTAGCTTCTAGGCTAGAATAGGCTTCAATCCATGGTGAGTACAAATGCATTGACCAATTTCATCCGAACTTTCAAAATACACAACTCTGGTTGCCCCAATTTGGTTTTTTTTTTTTTTTTTTGAAAAAGAACTGCCTAGTTAGGCTGTAGTGTCGAAGGAAGATGGGTGGGAAAACGTTTTGTCATGGCTAAAGGGGAGGGAGAGGGGGGGGGGGCAAGCAAAACTGGCTATCCGTTCCATGCGACAGCTCATCCAAGAGATGTACAGTAGACACTATCTATTCTTTTATTGCAGCATTCGTAGAATTACTGGAACCCGTTCAGGTCCTGTAACGCTCAAAAACCTAAATCAAATTAATAGCTGGTGCTGCCTTCAAAAAGGAATGAGAAAATGTCTTGCTGTCCGAGAGTGTGATGAGAACATCTATAGTCCGTTCCAAGCACGACGATAGTCGAGTGTTGATGCCTATGATCTAAGTTTCTCGCCCGCTTCCTCAAATACCTTACTATTTCTCGCGTTCCCTCTTGCTCTAATATATTCACGACTCTGTTCCCAGGTGAAACACACTATAGTATAGTGTAATGCAGGGTCAATAACCACACAGCAAACAGTGACGGACACTTGAGAATTCAAACTGTTCAGCCCACTGCACAGCTTCCGCACCGCATTAGATGTGCAGTCGAATCTCTGCATACTAACGTATTCGAATCTCCGGGTTGTTCCCTACGACATCGAATCTGGGCTGAGCCAATTGGATTTCGACAACACTAACATTGCAGAACCTTTAAAAACAGCACCATGTCCCTACTTCTCACTTGTCCTGTAACAGTTTTTTCCCCTCTGGAATAACACCCCTGGTTTGTTGTGTCTACATAGTGTTATGACTGAAAAACTATCAAGACCATAGCAACACAGCATAAAAAAAGTCCGTATGCACGGTCCCCATAACTTAATCTTGGATGTATGTAGAATGCTTCCTAATTAGGATTTGTTCCCTAGTTCTGGGCTCTCGATTTCAGCCAGCACTGTTGGCTATAAATTTCCTCAAGTCGTAGAAGGCCACGGTTCAATGAGAGGACAAAATATGCACCTAAATCTTGCAACTCGAAACGATTCTGCTCATGGATTTATACACTTGTCTAGTCTCACTTGCTTACTTGTATGTTGCTTACAATGATTTAGATATCTGTTACAGCAAAATTACCACTACAAGTCATTTAAGCTGTTTATTGTCGCTCTTTCCTACTCTATCCATCGTGTGTACTTGATTGGTCTCTCTGTAAATACTCGTGTATGACATCTGTTTTCAACTCAGCCTCATCATGTCAAAATTCCTCAATCCGGGTACTGTGGATGTTGAGAATGCAGGGTTTCTTCAAGTTGCTATCACTGTGCTAATACTGTTTCCCTCATCGAATAGGTGCTACGACAAAACTATTTCATATGCTAATACGATGCCAATTAAACATAATGCGAGTTGTCCACAATCTGATGTTGAACGGTGCCGAAATCGCGTCGCTCAAAGGTTTCGAGAAGATCATGTGTTTCCGTACACTATCATATGTGTCATTTGTAGCTAGTGGTAGATGTATTGTTGTCATGTTTCTCATGAATTTACCATCCACGTTTTTTGACGTTATCAAAAGAAAGGCTGAAATAAAACGATACGAACGTTCAGTTTGTGCCGATTATTATGTCGCAACGCAGCCAGATTTGAATTTATATGTGTAACAGTTGAACTACTGGTTTTTTTTTTGCGATTCAGTAAAGTCGGAGGAGGATGAAGTGGAAATAGCAATAGGAGATAAACAGAGATAATGTGAGATTATAAACAGAACAGCTACAAATCTGTTAGGAATGCCAATTCAATTTTTTTAAATTACCAGAGAACAAAATGCACTTAGGGGAAATTTTCACCTGTTGTCCTGTGTAAGCTGCATTTTACACGTTCTAATCCATAAACATTCCTATCAAAACTCAGCTTATTTGCACTCCCGGGGCTCAGACTGGATCATGAGCAAACTTTTGGAGAGTGCAAATTTCCTAAAGTTCTGAATTCTTGGTGTTTTTTTTTTCAGGAGACTGAAATGATGTGCAATGGTTGTCAGGAAAGAAACGAGTAGATATTTAAAATCTGCTGAATACTTCGTCTCTGATCTCGATGGAAACAATATCATTGCAAGTCGAATAGACAAGGTTTAGCCAGTCCGTGAGCAATTATTTTGAAGATTCTAAAAGCGAACAATGACTAGACAGAAAACTCTCCCATGATTGCATCTGGTAAGATTTCCCTACAAGGACGAGAGAACAGACTGGGATTTGTTTTAACAGATATGCATTACATTACTCCATTACTTGCTAGACTTGCTACACAGATTGCAGACTTAATCCGTTTTGAAACTAACCAACAGAAGCAAGTCAAATATTGTTAGTCATACAACGGACAGGGCGCTGTTCGGTTCTCCTAAACAGCAAATTAAAAAGAGCGGAAAAAGCAGAGCTGACAAGCCCAGAGAATGGGAAAGATTTACAATTTTTCGTACATTTCCTGTTAGCGGCATGTCATTTAAAGATGAAAGCCACTTTTAAAAAGCATTAGTTCAACAACCTTCTGCTGTGCGGCTTTCATATTTCTGCCAGACGATGCATATTCAGAAAGTTTCATAAGAATGGACTGTCCAAACGCCACAACGCATTTCTTTGCGCAACATTGACGCCATCATCCTTTATGCGAATGCCCTTTGTCTTTTTATTGCCTCATTTTCAGTAGGTGTCTCGCGTAAGGACTGTCCAAAGGAAAGACGGTGTTAGATTAGTCGGTGTTGGTTTGTTGGAGGGCTTTCCAACGATATCAGGCATGATTCGAGGGTTTGGTCACGTCCTCCATAGGTGTTTGATGTGTTAATTAGCGCACGAGTTGCCACCGGGTACCGAGCAAGCTATGGAGGGGCATTGGCGGGAAGTGTCGGGTCAACCCCGCCTCCGTACAGGTGTATAACTTCACCACTGTCACATTGAGCCAACTCACTCTCTAATCTATATTTGTACTAGTCGTCCTTGCCGCTGAATGTTGGCCGTACCAGTTCGACGGGCGTCATTGTCCTTTTCGGCACTATGACACTGTTGCGAATTGGGATGGCCGAATTTGCACTGTAATTCCTGGATCAAGCCCATCCGGCATCACTCCGGCTCGTCTGTTGTCATTGTCTTTGTGGTGAACTATGACACTGCTGCGAGTTGGGGTGGCTACGTGGGTGAGTCACCGCTGGTTGAATATTCATGATGCTCTATGATAGTTAGGCAGTCTATTGCATGAGCATGCACATTTTCAGTTTATTTTACAA
>JBAJFG010000182.1:0-11645 GCA_037903475.1 Ancylostoma caninum | reverse complement strand
ACAAATAATATCATAACTAGAGATCCAAAGTTCGGCTCTCTTTTAATCTTGGCATGATTTAGGGGACATTAAACGCTTATAACAACAAAAGAAAATAAGGGCCTATAAAAATTAAAATCAAAATAAAAATATAAAACTTATAATAATTAAACCATAGTGGACAATAAAGGCCTATAACAATCTGGGCAAAGAACAGCTAGGAAAGGAAGACTTAACTGATTTATAATAATCATCACTAAAGAGTCCAGAAACGACGTACTAGGAACTATGTAGTTAAGAATGATGGAATAGCATTTATTTGAAGATGGGAATTTGTAGGTACAGAAGCCCCAAAAAGGTGGAAACAGACAAACCTTCGCTTGTTCCTGGCGTTTCAGGAGGCCTTGGGGCACTAGTACGAGGCAAAATCGGTCGAGGGCCTTTGCTGGTGCTCGGAGCAGGGCTCATCTGAATGTATTTGGACTTATGCTTTAGTAAACAGCATGAAGAAAGCATTTACGTGTTTATTCAATTAGAAATTATAACTCTAATCACTAGTATAGTCAATGCGAAAGAGGTATTTTATTGTTATTTATCCTTCGACAGCTCTTACTCTATTACTACTTAAAGAGGTATTTTACCACCACAGACTTGTATTACTAGATCTCATAAGTATATTTCTAAATTACTAATTTTGGAGATAAAAACTGGACCATGTAGGACCACATAAAGGCAGTAAGAACACATAAACTGATAAGCAAATCGGAACCCTGAAAAAAAAGTTACCACCTACCATGGACGCTGCAATTTTCACATCTCGCACTGGCACAAGAATTAATGGCTGTCGAGGTACAACGGAGAGGTTCTGAGGTTCAGCGCGACACACTACAGTTTGCATAGTGGTCGCTCCGCTGCAAACAGGACCTGAAGCTAATGTAAATTATTAAAATGACACCAAATAAGCAGTAAGCTACGTTCCGTGTCCGCAATAAGTAGTAACTTGCGAAAATAAGAGAAGCGGAGGAAAAGAAAAAGGATAGGAATGAAATAGAAAGAATTTGGGAGGAAAAAAGAACGAGTTAAAAGCAGTGTCCAGACAAGGTTCTTACTATCAAAATCCAAAATCAATCCAGTGCCCGGCCCGCATTTTCGGGGACTTCATGAAAATGTAGTAAGTCGTCGCTGAGAATCTGATCGCTCCTCCTTGTCCTATGGACCGAATGGCACTCACATCAACATGTCTCAATTTGTCGAACATGTATCGAACATGTCTGAGAAAAAAATCCATAAGACACAGCTTGAGGCCTCACACTGCTGACTTCAACATATTCATGGGATAGTCCTCATACGTCATGACACCAACTTATCTAGCTATACAGTTGTCTTGTAACGTAGACTTCTATCTTACCCTTGCAAAATTATGGGACCTGTCGCTGAAAGCCCGTAGGAATTGTAGTGTTGAATTGACTGTGAACTTACGGGCGCAAGGTTAGGCGGCTCCTGAGGGTTTTGAGTAATATATCGGAAAGGCTGGAGGTTTGCTCAAAATCTGTGTATAATAACTACAGTGCTTTTCATAATTATAAGATCACCCTCAAATTTGGAGTGGCAGCAATCAGGGGAATTTTCAAGGTGGGGAATCTGTCATATATAGCAGAGAATTCCCCTGATTGTTGCCATTCCGGAAAACTCCAAATTCGGGGGTGATCTTATAATTACGAAACGCATTGTATGTAGTGGGTTTCGAAGCTCATACATCGAGTAAACTCATGTAAAATTTTGGTCCTCTTTTCTAATCTACATAGCTTTCGAAGTTTAGCCAAAGACTTTGTTGTCAACCTTTAGTTACTGTTCCATTGATGAATTGTGGACATTGAAGTACGATTTGCTGGAAGCCCCAATAATCGAATATACATGAACAAACATCATGTGAAAGAAGAAAATTTGTTGGAGTCAATGTTAATACACGGAATCTTAGTGGAAGCATTAACTTTGATATGTTTCAACAATCCATGCGCATGTTGCCTATACCCTACCCGCTTCCATTTCATAAGCACCTCTGAATGATGCAGTATTTTTTTTTTCAGAACCTGAATACTTTTCCTGTCTATGCTCAGAACAAGGGAGAAAAAGAGAAATGTAGAACTGTCCAAAACGCAGGTTTGCACAACTTATGGAATGCAAAGCAAAGGTATGAGAAAGTGCACGGCCAACAAGGAAAAAAAAAAACTTGACGTATTCCACAAGCAATTAGCCGGTAATCTGCTCAAACTTAAAGCGAAGAGGTGGTGGAATGACGGTAGAATGCCCATGCTAGAATTGATGAGCGGTCTTTGGAAGCTCAGGAAAGTGCTGAAGAGATATGCATGCGAAGGGAGAATTTTGCTCTTCAGCCTTTCTGGGATGCTCGTTGAGCTGATGGATGTTAACTGTGACGTCATCATAGAAAGCATTTTCAACTATGAATGTTCCATTCCTCACATTTTTCTTATGCGCATCTCTTACTAGTTTACTGAGACAAAGTCGTTTCTTGTTCGGTTCGTCAAATTTTCGATTGACTTCCTGACTCGAGTTCCTTTTATATATCCCCTTTGCAACAGTTTTCTTTCTTACATGTAGTTGACTAGACAAAAATGATGAAAAATCGATAAAATAATATTTTCGCACGAAGCGGTCATTATGTTCGTGTCCAGCGTATTGGAGAACCCCAGTAGACGTGTCTCCACCGCACCCTGAGCAAAAGTTATGAAAAACCAATAGAACCGATAAATCAATATTTTCGCCTATAACGGTTTCCATATTCGTACTCAGCTTGTCGGAAAACCCCAGTAGACATATCGTCCCGATCCCAGAGCAAAAGTGGTCGAAAACCGATAAAATCAATAAATCGATAATGTCGTTCAGAACGATTGTCATTTTCGTATTCAGCGTGCTGGAGAACTCTAGTAGACAAACCCCCGCGATTCCCCGGGACAGAAAAAGCGAAAAATCAATAAAATCGATAAGCCAATCGATAGCCTCGGGTGAAAAGTAGCTTATAACCTCCTTCGGCCCCTGATGAGCTTACATGCTAAATTTGATCCAGATTGGCTTATCTTCCGCAATTTCTATAAGGATCATACAAACACACGCACAAACAAACACAAAACAAAGTTTCACTTTTATCAGGTTGGTGCGAAATTAATTGCCGAAACGAACACTTCAGTTCAAAGTGTTATAACGTGGCTAAAACACAACAGTCTTCATCAGTTTAATGCCCATTTAAATAGCTAAATCTTCCCTAACAATACAGTGAAGAAGCTATGCCTCCACAGTGAAAACTAAGATCGCAGAAATCTAAAAACTTTTGGAAAGTGATTTCGGCATGTTCTAGATCAGCAGTCGACTGCTGTCGCAGATTTGCATCTAGGACTCGGAAAAAGTGACATTCGATAAGGGAATGGCTTGAGGAAAAAAGAGGATGAGTGAGCACCTTGATGCCTTACTGTGCCAGTTTTTGCCGGGTGAGTTTCCAAGAGAGGCATAGCGCTACCCTAGTGTAGGAGAAAACCTGGTACTTCTCACCACTGCCAACATCTACCGCAGATTTTCGGACATCAGCTCGAAATTACAATCCTAGGATTCTGCTGTCAACGACTGACTAGGATGGAGAAGGTTGCAGCGGATCACACCTTTATAGCACCACCAAACTGCTAACACAACCCCTAGAGAGAAGATCTGGTTCAGGAAGACTTAGAAGTGGGAGATCGTCTCTGCCCATATCTATTTGCATTTTTTTTATTGTATAGAAACTGAGCTTCGTTCACGGTAGCTACATGGTTTAGAAGTAAGTAGTTTAGGGAAGAAAAATTGAGTTACAGAAGGTGTCACAGCTTATGAGACAGTGGTCACCTGTCGGATCATGTGGTGTTCACATCCGCACCTTGCTTACCCTGTTGAATGAAGTCAGATGTCTTGAAGCTGTAGTATAGTGAGTGATCATCCCTGCTCTCATCGTCCAGATGATAAGATCCGGTTAAGGTTCCACGGCTTCCCTCAACGCCCGATCGTCTAGCGACATCCCGCGACCACGACCATGGTTCTACTTGAGCTTGAAATCGTAGGAAGAAAACTTCGCAAACCCCTATCTCACTGTCCACTGGGAAGATGTCTCTAAAATAAAAAAGGCAAGATTACCGGGCGTTTCCGATTCGGAGTGATCAAATTTGAAGTCATTAACCATGATCCTTGCCAAGAGCTTAGCGAAGCTGTTGCTTTCAGACAATGCATTTTTAGCAGAAAAGATTCAGTAGATCGACTTCATCTTTAAGAACCTCTTTCCTACCTCTATCACTTCATTATAAATCGGATTGAAAGTTTAAATAAAAAAAAACTTCTGTTATACCTTTGACAGCCTCAGGGATTTTCGAGGATTTCTAACAAAAACTATCATTCTTTGATCGACAACGAATGTTGTTCAAAGCTCGTAAGCGTAGCGCTTTGATGTTTGAAAACAGACACTCTTCAATGATCCGTCTCATTTTAAAATATTTCTAGGATTTCCCACTGATTTGCACAGCTGTTACGAGGTCATTTCCGGGAAAAACTTTACAACAATGTAAACGTGGCAAAAACTCGGGTCTTATCTCAAGGCTATGCAGATGGGACCGACTGCATGATGAAAATCACAGAAGGATATTACTGGATAGTAAAGCGGTTTGAAAAGAACGTAGTACGTCATTATTCGGATTGGACGAACAGAAGTGAATAAAAAGAAGTGACAACAAACTTGTACTACCAATAACAACGAAGGAAGTAGCTAAGGTACACAGGTTTGTAACAAGATAAAAGTCAAACAAGACAGCAACTGAAGGGAAACATTGTTTGAACGCAAGCTTAACGGCAAACATGACGAGAAAAGACTTCGATTAAGGTTTCTGCGAGGGAAAGAAGTCACGAGGGGGGAGGTGGATTGAAAAAAAATCAGATGTTTTATCGAATGAGTGTCGTAAGGTGGATGGATGCGTTTTAGTTGTTATCTATCATTCGAATTCGAATGAATACTCGAATGAATGAACTTGATATGAACATTCCAATTTAATAGAGCGGATAAATGAACAAGCGGCCAATTCATCGGTGGAACGACATAGTTGCTGTGAAGGAAGCCCAAATAAAAATCTATTCTATTCCACTTCCACGGATTCGAAACTTCAAGAAAAATCTCCTGGTTGAAACAGCTTAGGGGGGGGGGGGGGGTATTTGTGTTAATGAACGCGAATAACCTATCCACATTGCAACTTAACCAGTTTTTATAGGACCACGCTAGGATGATTGTGCTAACTAGGACAAAAATAACAATTTTGCTAAGAAAGTAGCAGTGCCATGGAAAATTACGTTGATTATCGTGTTCAGCATCTTAAATAACCCCCTCATGCTGAAATTAAGCCAAAATTCTTTTCGACGTTTTTGGTTGAATTACTCCAACTAAATTAATTAATAACTTAGAAGCTATCCGAAAATTCGAACACTTCAAAAACCAGCAGCTCTGGTTTTCTTCCCGCAAGCCTGTTGGGCTCTCCCTTTTCTTGACATTTCAATTTTCGACTTAACAGGAATCGACTCGTCGAATATCCTATATATCTAATGCATTATTCAATCAACACGCTCTCCAAGAAACCTAAAAGTCATGTTTTGCATCGGTATCCAAGGGATTTGCATGGGATCAAGAAAACCGTGGATTTTTCGTGAGTTTTGCGTCGGATCTGCATCGGATTTGGAGATGCATGGGTTCTATACATTGGAATATTCGACGATTTTTGAACTATTCGAATTTTTGAATAATTCGAAAAACATAAAATTTGAAGTACTTGAATTCTGAATAGTTCGAATATGGAGCTTTTTGAAATATGCAAACATTTGAATAATTCGAATAAGGTATTTTTCAAGTGCGAATGAACGAATTATTCAAATGTAGGAATTTTTTGGCTACCCGAATGAATGAGTCATTCGAATAACCGACTTTTTGAAATCACCGAATGAATGGATAATTCGAATCGAATATTCGTTTCATTACCACTTCAGTACTACAGCTTCCAAAGTTTTCGTTCCTGGCCGCCATTATGAAACTTTGTCACTCTCAGCCACGAAGATCGGCCTCGGGATGTACATATCAGGATCTCATCAGGCGTTTTAGTGGAATTGCTGAGGATCGCAACGAGCCTTTGAGGCATAACCTTGTTAGTGGATACGGTGGCTCTCTATAATCGCCATCACACCATAATTATTCGAATGTGAAATGTTTCCGAGCCGAATAAACGAGTATTTCGAATTTCGGTCGAATGAACGAATTATTCAAATATTAGCTTTCTCTAGGCACGCGAATGAACGGAATATTCGAAGAACTCCAATTATGAACAACTCTAATGAGCGAACATGCTCACTCTTTGAAAAATCGATTGAATGAATTATTATTGAATATTCGAATATTCGGTTATTCGAACATTTCGTCGTATATATTCGATTCGGTCACATATATAAAGGGTTCTACATGGGTATCTATGAGTTTTACATGGATTCGACCATTGTTGGTATACAACTATTGATTTGAAAAAAAAACGTGTTTTACACGTATGAGCATCTTTCAATCGTAGGATTTGCATCCTTCAATTTCATGCAAAATGAGGTTCCTAGGTTTCCTGAGCATGAGAGATCAAGTAACCGGAGAGAACAAAGTGAGGGCCCGAAAATAAATTGAGAAAGGCTCAAAGAATACTCATTAAATACAGTGAGAAGAAGTTGGCCATCAATTCGGAGAAGACATCGTAGATTTTCATCGACATCAAGTGCAGCACCAGCCCAAGTATGGGGCTTTGTGGACTTCAGAGAAGGGAATTTGGAATATGAGTTGAAAAGGCAAGGAAGAAATAGGCTAAGCATGAACAGACAAAGAAGTAGAAATGTGGTGGAACTGTTTCAAGTAAAAAAAAAAACTACATAGAATCCGTGTTTTTCCTGTTTTTAACTTGGACAACAATGCGTGACTTATTGATTATGAGTATAAATTAGACAAGTTGGTAGAAAATCTACACTAGTTTCTTTATACATCCCTCGTAACTCCTCATATATATGTAAAGCATAAAAAAATGGTCAATACTTGTGGAAATTTCTAACTTCTCCATCTCACCAAGCGAGCATTAGCAGCTACTTTAGACTGTACCTTCGAAGAAAAGCGAATTTTTTTACAAGCTAATCTAACGATTCAACATCCATCGCATTGTAAGAATGGAGGAAGCGACTGCAAAAATATATCTAAAAAATTCTAATTTCCCATAGTTAACTGATTGCTCTTTTCCCGGTTGCACATGAATTTCCCGACTGATGAAGTACTATAGACCCGCCATAACAAACAAATCCTATGCTGTTAAAGGCAAGGTGAAAAGTTCAATCCTGTGAGAAGGTAGCATTACTGCAATCTGAGTATAAATGGTACAAAACATCTTCTCCAACTTGAAAACGGCATTGTTAGGTGGTTCGACGTTAGATACATAGAACTTCGTAACCTATTTGGTTGTCTCCAATGTAGTTACACTAAGCCATATTTTTACTGCCGGAAATTACGGTGAGACCATCTGCTAACCGTATTGAATTTTTCAAAATTAATTAGGAGGTAATCTTAAAGAGTTTGATTTGGCATCTATTCCATGAAATTCCATGATAGTTCATCGCATTCTCAGGAAAGGCGCCACAAGGCCTGGAGGCAAAATTAGAATAAAAGTAGGAATAGGATAAAAGAACTAAAATTCAGGTTGAATAGTTAAGCAAAGCATCAAAATTGTGGCGTTACACACAACAAATAGACATCGATTTACGTGGGAGCAAAGGCCAGAATGGTGTGAGTCATTGTGCAATCCTTGTTCTCCTTGTACTATAAACAAAATTTTCGGACGGAACTTCTGATAAACTACTGAAATGTCGCTAATACGTATGCTTGTTGAAGAATCCCTCCCTCTCGGAGCTTCCTCAATTTTCTTTTCAATTTGGTCAGCCATTTAGCGAGGCATAAATTTTACTGAAATTATTCATTTTTATTCACTATAGTAACTGTACTGTTCCGAAATTTTGTTAGTTGTTTCCTAAGTACTCTCGTGAATGGTACCAAAAGCTACGGAAATTTCGCTGTCAAAACAGCAAAAACTTATCGGGAAAACTTTTCCAAACACTGGAAAAGGCATGGAAAAATAACTGTATAAATATGGTCCGAGAAGGGAGAAAACCATGTGTTTAGACTAATATGAGGTATTAGAGAAGCATTCCAGAGAGAGTCAATTCCGCTAAGAAGTAAGCCCTCTTCCCATCTACCCCGTTCCACGATGAAATCACGGCGAAATGGCGATTGCGTGTTAAGAAAAGTCGCCTGTTAGTGAAGAGTATTGAGGCCATGTGAGGCTAGAGGTCAGTGACTGCTGGAGGAAAGCCAAGGTTGAGTGAAATCTTCTCAAAACTTACTTAAAAATTAACGAAATACTCATTCTGTTCAAGGACAATGCAAAAGTCAAAGCATTTCAAATATGACGTCATCATCGGATGTGTGATTGTCAACGCATTAATATCTGCCCCGACAGCAATGGATTATCGATGACGGATTGGTTAAAGGATCAAAAAGTAGGATAGGGGGTAAGTTGATTTCCATGAGAAGTAATACAAGTAGCAGTGTAGTACTAATCGAAAATTTCCGACGTTTTTGAAGTAAAAATGAGGGAAAAAAGAAGAAAATGAGGAGCCAATAAGGGATGATTTATGAAGAGAAAACAGTGAGGAAAAACTTCTTAAAAATCTGGAGACGAGGTAAATTCTCTCTCCGTATGAATAATAATACCACTATACTAGCATGATTCCAGGAAAGTTATCCTTGACCTGTCTGCGAGCTACGCAACACCCAAAGGCCGTGTGGATCATTGAGATTATATACCCAGGGTAAACGTGTTAACACCGCACAGGTGTACTCATAGTTGAAAAGGGAGTCAGCACGTTCACCCTGGGTAATCTCAATGATGCATCCAGATCCAGGCATAACGCTTATTCCGGAAATTAACAAATCCATAACGCAAGGGACTGTAAATGAACATAATCAATTGTTCAAGTGCTTGAGACTTCTGCGACATAAGAAACGCAGTTTGACCACCAGTCAATCAATATTCCCTCAGATTTTAAGGGCAAACAAACCAAAAAAGGCGATCCGAAAAACGCGTGACAGGCGATTCATGTGAAAACCAAGAGTAGTCGAAGGAAATATTTGACGAATGAGTCATACTAAAGGAAGACGAAGTGAAAGGTGTGCATGATTCTCTCACAAAATCTAAAGCGAAAATCGATAACAAACAGGTTGCTACAAGTTATCGATCAATGAAATACGACTGTCAAAATGTGGATGCTATTAACGCGTAATTAGTAGCATGAATTGGAAGAAATCACAGTGGAATCGGCTTCGAATGCGTAGGTTAGGAGTAGAATAGTAAGCAGAAGCCATATAGAAGCGTTGAGTCGACGAAAATGAGAGTTTCCGGCTCGTAATGTATCCAGAAAAAACGCCGACATGGTTTGCTGAGGGTGCAGATAGCACACGGCGATATCGATCGCCGCCACAACCCGAATAAGGCAGTGCTGGTGGCCAGCGCCTCAGCGGCCGTTTTTTGCCTCATCACCTCATTTTTGCCTCTGTGCGGGATCCAGAGTCGACTCTGGAAGAGCGGGGTCATGTAGACCTATTCTAGCTTATCCAGACGAAAGCTTCATTCGGGATCTTATAAGGTTACAATAATTCCATCCGCAATATTAGAGACATGAGTGAATGTCGGATTTTGAACAGGTATTTGGAAAAGTCACACTAAATCCCAACCAATACCAGCAGTAACAAAAGCGAATTTTCAGCAAGCAACACACCAAACAAGCCGAAATATTATCGAAAATTCTCACTGATAGGGAGGACAGCGACGGTTTCTCAGTCAGCACTGCGGTATGCCTCACGTAACCTTGAATAACGATGGAAAAATCGAACAACATGCGCTTTTTCCGGCGAATCGACCGTTGTGCTGCGGAATACCACGATAATGATTCGAACTGCGCGAACTGCCCATCTACTAGTGTATCAGGTAGAATACAGCAAAGAAAAAACGAAGAGGGCTGGGGTAGTGACATCGGGGGAGGGGATGGAAGTCGGAGTGGCGACGAGTTTGTTCATAATGCACCTGGTGACTCCGGATGCGCGTAATTACCCTCTTTTCTTTTCCAGTTTCGCTTTGCGCCTCGTTCTGTGACAATGCGAGGCGCGACATTGTTTTCTGGAAGGAAAAATCATCTGTGCTTAGGTGTATAAGTCGCAAAGAACTAACTTCTGGGATATTCCTCTTTAGGAGTAAAGAACAGAACAGTTCTGCTTTGGATTACAGTTTTACATACGAATTACGTGTATGTATGTACATGTTTCTGGGAGATTTTTAAGCGAGAAAAGCAGTACATTAGCCATTCAAAAAAAAATCCCCTTCCTCCTTTCTCTCACCAGCAGAAAAGATTTGATCACAGCTTCCTAGATGTGCCAGTATTTCCGTCAAAAAAAACCTGCTAGTAGTTAAGTGGTTATTTAGATGGTTCTAACTTCGAATTATTATGCTGGAACCACTATTATGTCAAGGGGCAAATTATTATATGGCAAACAATTCTGAATTAGTCTTAGGAGCCAATCAAAGCTGAGCTGGCAGGCTTCCAAGACATGAAATTGCTGTTGATAAGTCCGAAAACCAAAAGGTAAGTGTGGATGAATCACAAAAGAGGGTGATGCGAAGGGGGAGGGGTGGGAAGTGGGAAGTGGATACTCTACAAAAGAATGTGAAGGAAATTAGCGAGAAGAAGATACGTAGAACAAGGAAAACAATGAAAAATGAACTTTGGGAAGGAAGGCAACCGGCTGATGCTATCATAACCAATCTTAGATCAGAATCAAATCGTATCATTCATGTACAATTATCGTTGTAATACTAGGCCTATGGATGAGCAGGCCGCTTCCCGCCGTTATCCTCCAATACAGTAGTAGGACGCAATGTTGTAAAAACAGACGCCATATGTTGACGTGAATTGAAACGTTTCTTGAAATGCAGAAGCCATCATTATCTCTTGGAGCAACATCCATAAAATTTCCTTTTAGTGAAAGGGCTGGTAGCCTTTGAGTTTTGCGTCATCGTTGCTTATTGAGAGAAATAAGCTCATGGAATCTCGTGTAAAAAATCCAACAATGCTCCAGCTTACATCTTTTACAAAAACTGTCTGCTGAATTAAAAACAGTGCTCCAGCTGTTTGATACATTACTGTGACTGCTGTTCAGCACAAGTGAACATCGAAGCGACAATTCTCGGTTTCACAGCTCATTTTCCAAAGAGTGTATGTTGACGCATCGTTGTAGTGTAGGCACAAAGTGGACAGAGTGACGCATAGGTTCGATCATCATAGCTTCCTTATCAATCATTGGAAGTCGATTCAGACTATTCATGCACCACAACCATTTGTACACTACACTAACTGGATCAGCTCAGAAACAAAGGCTTACACGGATTTTACCTATAAAAAATGTATGGATCCATGAAATACATAGGTCCGCGAACGGTCTAACGTCTCAGAGGACGTGAATGCTGACAAAT
>JBAJFG010000270.1:0-17468 GCA_037903475.1 Ancylostoma caninum | reverse complement strand
CTTTATTCTGGGTGGCGCAGAAGGTTGTACTGTGATTGAAGACTGCAACCCCAGAGCTCATTGCTTTCATAGAGCAGCAAAGCAATTCTTAGGCGTCAACCTACTGGATCACTAGGTCTTAGGTAGGTTCAAAACCGCATCGAATTCTGTATTTCATAGAGCCTCTCTCGGATGCATAGTAATATCTAAGTACATGCCCAGTTGCTTTTCAGTTCGAGCAAATGTCCGGCCACCGATTCTCCTGCAAATTACCCGGGCCTTGTTTTTACTAGTCAGCTGAGCCCTCACTGAATCATACCATTCGAAAAAGGGGCTGAAATTTAACATGAAACTCCCAACAAAGCTCATTCACGCATATCACGCGACAGCCAAGATTCTATGAAAGGTTTTGTACGGAAACAGTTTCGGCATAACCATTTCTGTTCGTTAGCGATGCTACTCCATATTGGCTTTGACATTATTTCTCACTTAGCATTAAAAAAAACTATTCGGTTCGCAACTCGACGGAACATACTGCAAAATTCTTAGGAAAATCGCTTGTGGTGCAGGATTTCCCCGACTCTAACAAAAACGGTGTTCTGAGATTATTTCAGATGCCAGCAACGTGCAATCGCTGAGCCGAGCGAGAAAAAAAAGTGTAGCCGCTCTTTGCACTGAGTGGCGTGAATATCGATGGCTTTTAGAAGAGGTCATGAGCACCGCATTGACATCGTCATCACCCGGGAATATCAGCAGTGAACATCTCTGTGAAATCTGATAGAATTGTACGGTTAGTCATCAGCAACTCGTTGCGAACGACATTTAGCATGCTCATGAGCTGACGGATCTGTGGATTGCCTTGCCATGAGCAAAATGACCACTCAGCGAGTCCATTCCTTCCCCAAATATAGGAGAGGTTTCAGACCTTTGTGAGAATTTTATACTGAGCGTTTTTCGAAACTACGCATGATTTCTGTACACAGAGGTCAAAAGAAATGCCCATGAAAGGTGAGCTTTACGATAGACATGAAGACAGGAAGAATCTATGGGAACTTTGCATGGAAGGGTAGCAGATGAGCTGTGACCCCGAATACATAGTGGACAGGCACATCGCAAAGCATTTCAGCATGTCCACTAGTTAGGTATTTGTTAATTTAAGAGACTAAAGTTGAGAGTTAGTAGACTGAGTATTACTACCTTGAGTGATCCCTAGTTGGAATATAAAGAAGTTAAGGTGTCCTTATCGTTCAGTTTAGTCATTTTCGTCATTGAATCATTGGTAGTAGAAACCATGGCTTGCCGTTTTGATGCATTGAGTAAGTAAATAAATGAAAAATAAATAAATAAGTAAATGAATGCATATGAATAAATGAACAAACAAATGCAAAAATAAATAAGTAAATAAATAAATAAATGCACATGCACGCCCTGTGGTTAGTAGCGAAGGCAAAGTAAGGAAGGAAATCAAATGCATACTTCAAATGTATTTACAAATGGGGCTGGTGGAGAGAAAATCTTTCATATCAACGAAAGTGAATAGACAGCGAGGATAGGAGCACTGGAAAATACCACAAAAGTTCATATATGAAGAAAAGTTGACGTTCCAAACACCTTCAGGCACGGTCTAAAAAAGAAAAAAAAAAGAATTATTAGGTGAAGAATGACCAGGAGAAAGGCCCTATTCACTCCGTACATGGTGCACTCATTTTTAGTATAGTTTGAGCATATTAGTCTTATTCAGAAGGAAGAAAAAGGAGGAAGCGAGACAAAGAAGGGCAAGGCAACAAGTTACCAAACTCATTCTGAAAGAAAATGAGAATAAAGCAACAATTTTCTAGACAAAAATATTTTTTGTTTCAGTCCCTAGTGTACTAGTTGCTATTATATTTATGTGTTATTATTGTCATTGTCTTTACTATTTACATTGTTATTTCCTCCTATTGTTATTGCTTTAGTATTTGTCAGAAAGGATATGTATTATAGTCTCCACTCAAAAAATGAGAAATCAAACAAGCCAACAACGATATAAGCATAGAAAATACCCTGACGAATAGAGTGTGACAGAGCAGGCGAGCTTTTCTGTTAGAAGACAGAAAAAAAAAACCTGGCTGAAAAACTTAGCTATTTTCCGAATCTCCAATCTCCCCTTCAAAATCAGATGACTGTTATTGCGTTTGATCTCAAAGACTACGTATATTTTAGTAGGATGTGACAGCAGAATTGTAATCACCAGCAGAGATTGTGGATGGAATCTTTAAACAGAACAGAAACGGATTCCTGTTAGGGTATGCTTCCGATTAGAAAAATGACATAAACAGAACCAAAGGTAAGCAACTAAATGGGAAGGATGCTGTAACACCTGTGGTAACACAAGGTACGAGGAGTCAAGGGGAGAGTGGGAAAGGGAAAGTGTGCGGGAAATGCCGTTATAATTTGCTTCCCCTCCTCCTAGTTTTGGCATCAGCTTCATCCTTTCTGGTAAATAAGGTATGCAGAATTTTGTTTTGTTCATTACTTCTACTTTAACATGCAGAGGCGCCATGCATCATAGAAACTAACCAGAGCAAACGGGTTAACAATAAATAAATAAATAACACCACGCAAATTTACCCATCGCATAATCAAAACGATGGATAGATACGGTCTCAGATAATCGTAGACTGCCTGCCTCTCTGTGATCAGATAAACTGTTTCAAGTTTGATTTAGACGCTGAATATTCGGACTGCTCCTGGATTCTAACGCAAACACAATACCCGCACTAAGTTTGTTAAAAATGAACATTCAGAACGCGGACTTGCGTTCTTTTCGTTCCAAGGCGATAACTCATAGTAACAAAGCGATTCACAGACCAAACCGGGGGTCAGAAGCAGCAGTGGAGTGGGCTAGCATATTTCATGAAACCAGCTCTAAATTTCGATTTTGAACATTGAAATCCCACAGCCATTTATAGTGCTCGGATCATGCCGCGCACCAAGGTATGTCGCGCGCCATGCACGGCAAGGCCGCGGCAGAATTAAAAACTTGCGAATTTCGTTGTTGAAAATCAGAATTTAGGGCTGATTTCATGAAATATGGTAGCCCACTCCATTGCCGTTTTTGACCCCTGGTTTGGTCTGTGAATCGCTTTGTTGAGATGAGCTATAACCCTAGAACGAAAATAACGCAAATCCGCGTTCTAGATGTTCATTTTTAACAAACTTAGTGCGGGTACTGTAGTTGCTACTTAAATTCAGCAAGTATCGACATTCGCACGTTTTCTAGGCGATTTTCCATAAGGAAAGAGTTGGTGTAACCAAGGACCGATGGAGCTAGCTTTTCAATGCAACAGGTATCCTATGCTCTGCGTTTTTTAGCAATATGTACTGTAATAACGATGAAAGCTTGCTCAATAAAGTACATACTTTGATTGCCGGAGAGGTTGAATTCCTAAGGAAATCGAGCGGGACCCTTCGAGGATAGCTGAAATTCTCTTGGAATTTTATTAAGAGCCGTTATTTTCCGGACTTGATGTGTTGGTTTTTCATAGCGGCATTTGTGCAGTTAGGCGAATCATCTCAAGATATCTCAAAATGTTCATATTCTTCTGGCGGAAACAACCTTCACGTACCTTTCTGGACACTGTATTTCACGTAGGCACCCTGAATATTTTGTTAGGATACGTATGGTGAACGGTGAAAGTTAATCAAATAAACGGTTGACGAAGTTCCCATTCTGTGCCGAACACGAATGCTACTCACCAATCGCGAGTGATTATGTTTGCATTGCTTGTGGGTTATTTTTTGTGTGTCAAGGTTACTTCATTTGTACCTAGTAACGACTAAAGAAGCGAAATCAATCCAAATTCAAAATTACGATCAAATTTGAGCTGCTGATGATTGGGGTGGAGAAGACAAGAGATGTTGAGGGCAAGGCTTCGTAAAGCACTTCAGTTGGAACTGTAGGTAAATGCTTCTCCCTACGGGATATTTCGATATAACACCAGCACAGAAAATCACAAGAAGATAAAGGAAGGGTCAGATAAACAGCCAAGCCATTGTGTCTTCATGCAGAACGTACTTTGTCCCACTGTGAAGTTCATGGTGGTCGGTGGCATTTCGGGTGATGTGATTCCTAGCAAAGATAGTACTCGTCGACTAGGGCGGATCCAGTCGATGCTCATATAAAAGTTGCTTCTCCACAGTCGATATCACCATCGTCCATGATCACATCACTTCGTCAGCTGATCGGTGAGTTGAACCTCCTGGAAAGTTTCGCTTGGACTTGCAGTAGGTTAGCAGCATCTGCTGTAAAGTGTAGCCTTGACCAGTGGCCAGTTGCTTCGCTAATATTCGAATCACTAATGGATGACTCAGTGCGATTATTCACAGCCTACTAGTGTAGAACAGGACGAAGCGATCAGTAGTCGTGGCTTATTATCGTCAGAAATCTACCTTTCACTTATCCTTTGTTTAGGGCAATAGATTCAATCTGGGTCTTACAACTTTTTTTCGATCTTTAAGGATTTTAGTTAGTCATCTGCTTAGAGGTGGCATCTGCAGAGGGCAAGGGGCTCTCCCTCTACCCCCCCACAGGAAAAATGGTGGAGAAATTCGTCGTTCTGAAATTTCCTTCACAAAATAAATGATGTCTCCTTATTGCCACACTTTTACGTCCTATCCATGATTTTAAAGTAATTTCCTGGAAGCAGCCATAAATTCAATCAAATTGCAGAATTTTCAGGAGGCCACGCCCCTTTTGGACCCCTCGAGAAAAATTTCTACGTCTACCATAGGTATTTCTGGATTGGAGAACTTCTCTCAGCCTTGACTTCTTATAGAAAGACAAAGCACGAGTCATGTGGTCTTGCTGTCATAGGAAAAATACTTATTGATTGGCAAGAACTCTAGCCGAATAGTGTATTGCTTTCTCAAGGGATGCTACAGTAATCCATTACTGTGTACACCACAGCCTTGCCTTCTTACTGTACTACGACTGCTTCTTTGATTATTCACCTACTACTCGCTCATACACCACATATCATCAATTCGACGCCTCCAATTCTAACGCAAATCCTTTTTGTGAATGGATTTGGTTTGAATTGGAGACGTTGTGTTGCCTGATTTTTCTCCTGTGGATATTGCCCTTCTCTGGGATACATATCTCTTCAGGATCGGCTGTGAAGAGATGTGCTGTCGCAGGGAAGGCTGCATCTCTCTTGTCGCCTTTCCCTAGCTCCGCGGAAGCATCCACATCGTCCGGATGTTTGTATCTCCTGTACAATAACGTTGTACCGGGATATGAAATATCTGGACGGTTGGGCTTCGCGATGTCCACCATCCTCCCCACGTGCCAACTGAGCCTATCAGCTTAATATTCATTACAGAGTATGAATTGAGCATGATTGGTTCAGTTGGCAGAAGCTCCGCCCATCTCTCCTGCAAAAAAATCCACCGTTCGATCTCTTCTACCTTTGCCAAAACCCGCACGGTGGCGGTTTTTGGTCGGGTCGAAGATATCGCGCATGTGTGGTAGCAATTGCTCAGCTATGATTGGCCAAATGATACGCTAACCTACAGTAATTCTAGAGGGACCGCCTCATTCCTTGAGTGATTATAGCCCAGTGGATCATAATCACATCAGGGAATGGGTCGGTTCTTCGTCATTGATGTAGGTGAGGTATGAATCATTGCTAGGAAACAATTGTCAGCGCGTGGTTGGGACCATGCCCTTGCCGCTGGGAGCCATATGTGTAAGTATTTTGATCTTATTAACAAGAAGGCCCATCGCACCCATCGCCGTAGAATCTGCAGTGTAAAAGATAGGAATAGATATTCTCGAGAACCAACGTCTCAAAAACTTCTGAAACAGACAGGGCTTGGCCTCTTCCTTTACTTCTGGCTGCTGATCTTCTTGGATGGGCTCATTGCTCGACTTCTCGGCTCATCAAAAAGGCACATTCACTACTCTCGAAAAGAATATGTGAGCACGATTTTCTCACAGCTCCACTGGTGTTTTACTGTAAATTTGTATTTTTTCAGTACGTCCCTGAGATGCTAGGCAATGAGTCAATGTTGATGCCACCTCCTCCGATCCGTCCGCCTTTGTCTGAGTTAGAAGAATCCACTCAAGAGACTTCATTGATTGTTCCCAAGCAGAGCATTTCATGTGTCGCACCGACCTCTTGATGTGTTTACCTGTGAAATTTGCAAGAAAATTCATAAACTTAACTAATCTTGTGAAATAAACTGTTGGCTTCTTAATAAGGTGATCCATTATGTAAGATATGCAGAATCTGCCAAGTATAGGGTAATTTTTAGTTGGGTGCGTGCGTCAGACGCACGCAATCATTTGCGATGGATCTTCCATGAAGACCAACGAATGTGGCATCTGCATCCTCAGTGGAAAGAACGTTTGTCGTCGCGTGGAGCCGTAAACGCGTGCGTCAGCGATGCGACTCGCGCTATCCTTCAACACATAGACTCATGCGCCTAAAGGCACGCATCTAATATGAATTGCCCTTGTAGTGTTGCGATCAAGGGTTTGCGAAGAGAGCTCGCATAAAAGCTAGCAGAAACATACAGCGGGCTGTTAATTATGGATCGCTTTTCCCACATGCTAAATAGACAACAGCGAAGTAGATGTCATCTGTCTTTCATGATATTACGATGACTAGTGGCTTCGATAAATAGTGTGAGAATTTTGGTACACGAGCTTGGCCTCCTTCAGAAGTTATAGAGAGATTTCGTCATTGTATTGTCATCCCCGACTCCAGCGATTGCACACCCCATGCTAGTGAATTTGCTAAACGCCCTGATTTCTCTGCACCAACAGTCGAGAATATCGTGGGGAAACAAAGGGAGAGATGCTATGTTGCCCCACTCCAGAAACCAGAAAAGAAATCTAGATCCATCCGCATCTCATGTTGACGTGGCATCATCGAGAAGAGTACCACCAACGACACTTTGATTAGATTGAATCGTGTAGCTTCCAACTCGAATATCTCTACGGACAGTGTTTAGAAGACCGAAATAGTTTAGCTGGGACTGCGCAATTGCTGAATGTTTTGAGGCAGCACACTGTCAGATAGGCTGAGAAGAGAACATTTGAGTTTAGAAAAAAAACTTCAGGAAACATCTTCGTGGCCGCCTCCTTGAGCTTGTTTTTACAGTCAAAAAGTTTTTGATGCTAAAGCTGTAGGAGTCAACACAACTACTGTTTTTGCATCATAGTACAATGAAGAAATGGATGGTGAGCAGAGGAGCTTTGTTTCTTCAGTGTGTTATGGTTTGGGATGAGTGACTTCAATAAGGTCTTTTTTGCTGTTTTCAGTGACAAAATTGACGAAAATTAAGGCCGCTTCTCGTCAGGAAGCCACATTACAAAATGGGTTCTCTCCACGGATAAGGAGACAGCTTCAGGCAATGACTTACTCCGTAACAAGATTTGACCTTCACAGGGTCACACAATTTGCTTTTAGCTTCTGTGAGCCTGATTTGTTCAGTTAGCGAGGCTAAGATATATGGTCTTCCTACCCCCGATCTCAACCCGCAGTGCTACTTTGTTTGGAGCTACTCTGAGGCCAAGGTGTCTGCTACTAGCCACAAAAATGTGAACTCCCTCAGGGCGGCATTCGAGACGAGTGAAGCATAATCGACGTCAACCTTTCGCCAACTGAAGTTTTACTGGAGGTGCGACTAGGGTGTGCGCCAAGCTTGACGGCTCCGGTTGAGTTTTGCACGAGCGATCCGATCGCCGCGACTGAATCGCGTGCCTGGGCATACTTCATGTGAAGGATCGCGATTATGCAGAGCCATTTGTTGCGTTTATTCGACTAAACAAGCTGTCAACCCATCTTTGTCCCAAAACAACTGGCAGACCACCATCTAACTAGCAATTCGTTGCCAACAAGATTGACGTCACCATATCACCCAAAAACAGGTTGTCAGTAATCTTCTCTCCCAATAACTCGACGACCAGGAGAAGCCAATACAAGATGTCGACTATTTTCTCACAAAAACAATTTCCCAGCTATCTTTTTGGTGTTTAAGGGCGAAATCGAATTGCCGGTAGTTTTGTTACGGCATACAAGCTGTCAGCAAAAAAAAAATGGGAAAGCAAGTTGCCAACAATTTCAGGAACCGATATCTTGTCGACAGGAAAGGGTGACAACAAGTTGCCAACAACCTTTGGGCGAGTAAGTTTCACATGTGATCAGAAACTTGCTCGCCACATGCTTGTCAGCCAAGATGTTCACAAGGGGTTTCGACAAGGGGAGTGCACGAACTTAAGCTGCGCTTTCGGAACGAGACATATATGGTTGGAAAGCTCATCTCAAATGATGTTACAGATTATATTTGAAATTTGCTAAATGGTTAATACAAGCTCAAAATTCCATTTCCTACCATATTGACGCATACCTGCTCAATCATACCTTGGCAGCTGGATAGCCGAGTGGATAGTGATGCTGACTCATAGGATGAAGATCGAGGGTTTGCATCCTGTCCTCCACCAGGGCTTTGCAAACTTTAATGGCTACTCTTTGACAGAGTGCGGAACTGTTCAGGAAATAAATGAGCAATAGCTACGAGTGCTGTTGTGAGTGGTATGTTCCTCAAGCTTCACGAAAGGACGGGCTGCACCACTTAATGAGCATACAATTTTTAATTCAGATAAGTTTTGGGCGGTTTTTCAAACACTCATTGTGCACTCCGAGACACATCTTTGCTCAAAATTTGAAGAGAATCCGTGAATTTTGAACTTAGTTACCTAGCACAGCTTTTTTTAATTTACATAAGTGTGGAATGCCTTTTTTGAAAAATTTCAGTATCCCCTTTGTTCTTGTTTCACTGAAGATTTCGATTCAATCAGTGCAGTTTCAACAGCGCAGGAGTCTTTCGAGTCCTCCAGATTGTGGGGACATGTGAATGATCTGCTCCAGTCGGACTTTTTCGACCTCGATCGCCGCTATTGCGCCACTCGAAGTACGAATCGTTTTCTCCAAAGTCTTTTTTCGTCCTCGCTCTATAAACGTGTTGTCTTTCTTAATATCAAAGAGAACATTTTTTTTCGGGGCTCTGCTCCAGAGCCCGTACGAAGACCCGTTTAATTCCTCCCTTTTCACGAAGTCCGCTTGCCCCCGAAGAGGCCGTGCTGGGCCAGCCCGTGGTTAGACTGGCAGGCGAATCTTCTTTGAACACCATTAGCTGCGATACTACGATGTGCTTTGCACTTGAAAATGGGTGCGCGTGGAATTATCGCGGCAGTGATTGTGTTGATTTGGGTAAGATCACGTGGGGACTAGATCACCATCGCTGCAAATGTGTTGAGGACCTCTGAATTGCATGTCAAGAAGCCTTCGTTTTGCTAGAAATGGCCTTGTGCATACATTTTCCAATCAGATCGCTCAAGCACAGCAAAGAGGTCCATCGCTTGAGTCGGCCTACAACGTCGCGTTTAACCCATGATTAGCTACCCTACTTGCCACCTAGTGAAGCTCCACGTGGCCTTCGACTAACCTGCTCGGATCCCCCTCATGAGTGACGTCCTTTGATGAGCTAAATGGTGTCCTCAATCGTAAGATAGTCCACGATTATAGACAAAATGAGGAATTCCTCATGCATAAACTGGGAAAAAAGATGATGTTTTGTGTTCAGTAAAATCTAGGTCGCCACGCATGTGACCTGTAAAATAGTGACAAATAGAGCGTAAAGAGTTTTAGGGATTAGGTGAGAGTTTGTGAGAATATTCGCGAATTAGTGGAAGTGGTAGTGGCAGGATTCGAAAACTTGTTATCGGTGAAAAAGCGTGCTATGCGTGTTAATTAAGCGATTTGATTTCAAGCTCACCTATGGTCATTTAATTTTAACCCCATCTGGAGTGCTAATATAAGCGAGCATCGCATGGTCAACAGCATCAGCCACCCTCTTCACCAGCATCATTTCCTCCTTTCCTTTGATTGGCATCTCCGCATTTCGTTGACTAGCAGACAAGCAGCAACAAATTTATTTCATTGAGAATATAATTCATCAATGTAGTTTAAAGTGTGATGCCCTGCAATTTTTGGGCTTTGAGGGAGCCATACCATTGTCTACCACATTATTACGATCTCTCCATTTATGTTTGTTTCTGTGCTTCGAATCACAATAGATCTTGAAATACGCAATGGCCGTTCATTAGTCATAGTGATTTATAAGGTTTAGCAACTGGTAGTCGCCTCTCACCATCGCTCGGGTCTGCCCTACTATTTTAGAACACGGGTAGATATGGTCTTCAACTCCAGCTACATACATATGTACTGGGCCAATAAGGGAAGGATAGATTGAAGTTGCTGATCGTAATGCCACCTGGAGCATCATAAGACGTATACAGCATTGACCAAGAACCCATTTTCTAAATCTCCTGTACTTTTCCCTGTAAAAAAACGCACTTATACCCCTCTGATCTGACTGAGAGCGTGATGCTCATGTGTTAGTATGAATCTGGTTAAAGGCATCGTCTCACCTTAAAGTCGGCTTTGGGATTTTCACGTGAAAAGATTCATCAGTAACTGCTTATCAGATGGTATGTATGATTCCGTGAAAAGCTGCCGAAAAAAAACCGTAAGAACTAACCTCTGATAGGGTACTCCCATGGATCTGATTAGCTTGTTAGTCTATGGTGGCTTTTTATGCAAACTTTCGCTTTTCAATTGACATTAATCCAGAAATTGCCAAACACCATGGGCACAGCACTCTTATTACTCTGTTCTGGAATTCTCTCCGTGGCTTCGGAGAGCTCCCTTGTAGAAAAATGGGAAGAATCTTGTGGCAGTTATCCATATTACTACGAAAATGCTTGTCATCAGTTCTTCAGATGGGATTACGAAGCGAGGGTAAGAATGAGTGGTTTTTCATTATTATTTGAGATTAATAATGATGCACTTACTGTCAACATTTGTTATACATTTCTTCATCAGAGGTTGTGGGACAGTATACCGAAAGAGAAGCCAAACAAAACAGTTTACGACTGCATGGATCTCAAGTGCCTGTGTCCCTACATGAATGGTGAATACATCTCCAGTATCTTTTGCAATATTTTTAGCCAAGTAAAAACCTTCGGCCAATTAAGGAAGCTGGATTGGCTCGCAATGTCTGCTTAAGGGTAATACAGTTTTAAGAAAAGCCCTTCGCAAAGAGTACAGGATGTTGACAGAGGAAGAGCGAGAGCGGTAAGCATTTTAGATTTTCACTAGTTTTGTGAAGCAATAATCAATAAACCTAACATGCGGGAAATCCGAGAAAAAAAACCAGAAGGAAAAATAAAAAAGGATGGGTTCAACTTCCATTTCATACCGTGCATTTATGCGAAAGTTGACCAGAAAGCATAACACTATCCTCTACACTTATCAGTAAGCAGGAGAAGTACCAAGCTAAAGCCAACACACAAGAAAAAATTTAAAAAACCACTAATGCGTAGGGTTCTTGATTTACGATAGGAGATCATACAGAAATAGAATAGTATTATATGTAGATTGATAGGAATATGTACCTGGAACTCGGGTACTCAGACCTAGTCAAAAGAAACGTTTTATGAAGCAAACTGCAAAATCATCATACAAATAATCATTTTGTCAACGTGCAGATTTTAATTATGTCCCTATCATACATCAATAATCACTTATAAAGCATTATGATCACTACCTTGTTTATTCTACACTAATCAGCTGCTAAAGATATTTCTTACATTTTCGCTTACAAAAGTATTCCCATTATTGTTAAATATGAAACTGTTTTACCTGACTATATATATATAACTTGAGAGCAGAATGAATACTTTGCCTACTCAATCGATTTAGATATCACGAAGCAATGAACAGGATCAAGAAGAGCGGTGAATACGATAAACTGGCAGAAATTCACAAAAATTATTCCACCTCACCAGCAGCACATGGTGGATCAGGGTTTCTCCCATGGAATCGAGAGTACATGAAGAGGTAGGTATTAATGACTCAAAATTTTTCCTAGACTCATGGCAGAGAGGTCGAGGAAAACGTTGTTCCCAGACACATGTAGGTAGATCGACTCAGTGGGACCGTTCCACCCTCCATTTCAAAGTTTCCACATGAAAAACAATTTCCAGGAGCTACTGCTCACAGCGGTATCTCTAGTTTTGTCCTATACAAAACTACCAAAGGGATTGTTCTGGACTCCAACTTTTGGAGAGTTTGATTAGAAAGCCAAATGGTGACGCTGAGGTTCAGCTCCATACACACGCTTGTTGGTCACGCATAGAATGACTCCTATCTTGATAAGAAGTGGATGCTATGGAACTCCAATGAGAACTGCAGATTTCTTTAACACCTTCGCGACAATGTGCTCAACCGGTTGAGCACATGCATGATGCAACGCGTGGGACCGCGTGCTCAACCGGGTAAGCACGCTCTTTTCAGTGTTATATTTCTGTGAAGCAGTCATAATTAGCAAACTTCTATGTAGTGTTATACTAACAAATATTCAAGCTTTCTATACATACACTGGGCCAGATCTTCACTCAAACTTTTTTTAATATGTGGTTGAAACATACACCAGAGTAAACGATACATGTGGAAAAGAAATTACAATCAGTATCAAGTAAATGAGCGACAAACATTTGGAAACACTCTTGACGATCACAAAAGAGAAAAGATTGTGTTCAGATTCGGGGTACTATGCGGCGAAGGAAAAAATAATGCTCAAGCGGTTGAGCACGGGTCCCACTTGTGCAAAAGCGCGCGTGTCCCATGTGACACACCATGCCAAAAGCGTAAGGTCGCGACTGTGCTAAAAGGTGGGCTGGTATCAAGAAAAGTGGCCCGAAAACACTTAGCATCTGCGGATACCACCAACAACTCCACCAAGCTTGCGTGACGATTCGATCGGGGGAAGACAAGGGAGACTGAAGTGGAACACCCCACATAAGAAGATGCAAGGGCTAGTGACACAGAACTTTTGAAGATAACACTGCTAGCGAACAGCACAAGTCAAAAAATATTAGGTTGGTGCGAAAATAATGCGCGCTTTTCGTAGCCTCATCTTCGGTGCAAAAAAACTTCTTGTGTTTCTTATCATCGGTAAGAGAAGTTGCATATGGTCTTGTAGCAAATTTCATGGCCTTTTCAAATATCATGCATTTTGAGTGAAGTTCATGTTTTGGTGAATTTTTAGTTGTGAACGAAAGGCGCCAAAACTAGTTTTTTGCCAAACTCACTTCAGCGAGTTAAAACTCGCATCGCAGCAAGAGCCGGTCGAAATGCCACCACAGTTTTGGCTAAGGAAGTATAAGCAAATGCATTACGCGAAGCTGTCTCCGGATTTTTTGACGTGGTGTGTCTTGTTTCGAAAGTAAGGAATATCGCATTGATCTTTCTGGGGTTTACGATCCCCAACTGATGGCAATCCTCGAAGAGCACCCATTCGAAACAACATATTTGGTTTCGCAGAACATCGCCGGTAATTGTTGTCAGACCATCCCTCCCTTCAGTAAGAATGGGAGGATGAAAAAGCTCGACGAGTGGATGTTGCGCATATTGATCGAGTTTCAGATTGATCCTCGTTGAGAGGTCTGCTTCGCGCCTTTGTAGTGAAAAGAATTGCGACCAAACAATCGGTCGCTTAGTAATTAAATATGAAGTATAGACCCTCGTCGACAAAATGAGGTGCCTTGCTCAACAGTTGGACGAGGAAGATGCACCGAAACCCTCCCAGAAATCGAAGCAACACCAAAATAAGGTCACGGCGACTTTGCAGTGACCTGCTGCAAAAATTGCACACTGCACCTCATTTATTCTTCCCAACCTGGTGAGTACTTTCAAGTTGTAAATGAAATAAATTAGAAGCTTCACTGTGTGCCCCCAGCGTTGCTCAATAAAATGGATTTTTCAGTCCTACACGGCACCTTCCAGGCACACCCTGCACGGCAGATAATTGACAGGTTGGGGCGACTAAGCTAGGAAACTCGGACTCCTACATCATAATCGTCAAACTTCTCGCTCACGGATTACCACTTCCCCGAGAACCTGGACGACTTTTTCTGGGAGAATTTTCTGGAAAACTAAAGTGATACCAAAATTGCCCTCCGGAAGGTCGTCGATGCTAGAAGGTTCTGTCAGAACTGCACGGTAGCCGGGAGAGCATACACATTATTGCCAAATGTTTGCGGATTCCAAAAGTTCTAAGCCCTTTGAAAAAGATCAATTTTGAAAGAAATTATGAGGTTCGGAATCAAAGACATGAAAACGAGCATTATTTTTGCACCAACCTAATAATACAAGTAGAGTCAATGCCCTTCAGGTAATGGTTGGTATTGTGTTCTCTGCAACACTAATTGCGATTTGTGCTAAACGAAGAAAGGATCTCACAAGAGAAGGTAACTTGATGGTAATAGCCATTCCTGATGCTATGTGTACTGATAGATGCAGTTGTTGACGCTGATTCCGAATCCGTAGTCCAAATTTTCTGCGAAGTTCTGTTTAGTGGGTTACAGCCATTTCTTTTCGCGCTGATTCAATATAGAGTACTCATGTAAAGGCTCAGAGTTGTTCTTGGTAGCTGCTTTAGTCTCTTCAAACAGTTGAGTGGTTTGGGAGTGAACAAAAGCATATTGTGTACTGCCAATGCAGCTGCCTTACCCCGATTTAAATCCGCACATCAAGACGTGTGTCAGTGAGTAACTTTGAGTCCTCATACAAGAACTTGAATCGGGGTCGGCCAGCTGCATGGGCAGTACACAATCAATGCTCTTGTTCTCTCCAAAAGCCCTCTATAGTTGGAAGAAAATAAAGCAGCTATCAAGCACAACCCTGAGCCCATGCAAGAATACGTAAACCAGCGCGAAAATAAATAGCTGTAACTCACTACAACGAACTCTGCAAGACATTTGGACTGCAGATCCGAAATCAGCGTCAAAAACTGCAGCTAGGAGCACACATCGCATCACAATGGCCACTGCCACAAAGTATGCTTCCCTTGTCAGAATAATCCTAGTTTGCTTCCCTTGTCAGAATAATAAGCCTTATGTAAATAGAACATATCTGAATCGGTCAAGTCTTGTTCTTTCGCTGAACTACAATAAGGTAAGTAAAGTGTTAACATCGATTTGCCCGAATATTATTAGGTGCGTGTAAAAGTCGGGCTGTTGGTGGTAGTTCACAGTTTAACATCGTTTTGCTCCCTGCAGTTGCGATACCCTACAACGGTTTTATGTTTGCTAGAAGGCCGAAACATCTGCTAAATACACCACTTTTGACTCGGATATATTATTAATACATGGCAACTAATTATATAATAATTGACTCTTAATTAAATATTAATATAAATTTTAATTAAATAACTAATTATATAATATACATCACAGATCGACAGAAGAGAAAGATATCCATATTATCGCGCTCTATTCCACAGAATATTCGTACTCAAATATTCTTACTCACCAACATATGAAACCATGTACGATTTTCACGCTTTATCCCTGAAGAATAGTGAGGAAACAAGCACTGCGTTACAATGTTATAATAATTAACTTTTAATTAAATATTAATATAAATTCTAATTAAATAACTATATGTTGTACAAAGATTGTACTTACACTATTACTATTACTTACACTTACACTTATCGTAGTTTATCTTCGAAATTTATGCAAAACGTTGCCGGATGCCTTCCTGGACTACCCGAAGGAGATCACGGGGGACGTTCCAAGCAGTGAATTAATATAATATTAATATATCTATTAAACAAAGCGCCGTAAGGGGGCTAGAGCGGTTAGAGATACGGGGCGGCACTCATAGACACCGCAATCTTGAGGCGCAGACTGTGCGGCGAAATGGCCGATTTCCATGGACGCAGACACGTTCGCTTCGGGACCCCGCAATTTCGTCACTGCTGGCTCTCCCGCATGCACGGGATGGTGATTTCATCACCTTCGCTGGCGGTCTCGCTGCATAGGAGTGAGGGAGTGTTTACGAGCTTTCAGGCTGCACAATATACGCAGCAGGAAAACCAGCCTTCCACTGTTGCGACGCTTCGTGCACTCGCAGGAAGAAATGGACGGGTGCTATGAGGGCTGCCGCGTCTCGGAAGCTCGGGAGGGTGGACCTACGTTGAATTTTCGCGGCGATTGTGTAGTCACAACATTCGTTCGTTACAACATTCGTTCGTTTCGAGAAAGCTTCTGCACAAACAAAGAGTAAAAGCCTCTAAATAGGAAGGCATGACATTGTATATCCAATAAACTATATACGGATGCGGGTCCACCGATGGAGAAAGGACCCGCCGTGGCCCAATGGTGCGGGGGACGCCAGGATACGGGTCCACCGATGAAGAAAGAGCCCACTGTGGCCCAGTGGTGTGGGGCATGCCAGGATACGGGTCCACCGATGATGAAAGGGCCCGCCGTGACCCAGTTGTGTGAAGGACGTCAGGATACGGGTCCAGCGATGGAGAAGGGCCCTCCGTGGCCCAGTGCTGTGGTAAACTCAATGACACGGGTCGACCGATGAAGAAAGGGCCCGCCGTGGCCCAGTGGTGGGGATGACAGGATACGGGTCCACCGATGGAGAAAGGGCCCGCCGTGGCCCAGTGCTGTGGGGATGCCAAGGATATGGGTCCACCGATGGAGAAAAAGCCCACCGTGGCCAAATGGTGCGGCGGACGCCGAGATACGGGTCCACCAATGGAGAAGGGCTCCGTGGCCAAATGGTGCGGCGGACGCCGAGATACGGGTCCACCAATGGAGAAAGGGCCCGCCGTGACCCAGTGCTGTGTGGGATGCCAGGATACGGGTCCACCGATGAAGAAAGGGCCCGCGGTGGCCCAGTGGTGGGGGGGGGATGACAGGATACGGGTCCATCGATGGAGAAAGGGCCCACCGTGGCCCAGTGCTGTGGGCAACGCCAGGCTACGGGTCCACCGATGAAGAAAGGGCCCGCCCTGGCTCAGTGGTGTGGGGGATGACAGGATACGGGTCCACCGATGGAGAAAGGGCCCGCCGTGACCCAGTTGTGTGGGGGGATGCCAGGATATAGGTCCACCGATGGAGAAAGGGCCCGCCGTGACCCAGTTGTGTGAAGAACGTCAGGATACGGGTCCACCGATGGAGGAAGGACCCGTCGTAGCATAATGGTGTGGAGAACGTCAGGATACGGGGTCACTTTAGTCCGATAGTGTTAAGAATTCCAGGATGCGAACCCGCGCTTGGAGAACTGATCCGGCTTGCCCTAACTGTGAGGAAGGTATCAGAATGCAGGGGCTCAGATGGAGAAAGGGCCCGCCGTGACCCAATGGAGTGGATAACACCAGAATACGGGTCCGCCAATATAGGATTGGTCCGCTGTGACTCAGTAAAGTGGAGATTACCAGGATATGGTTCAGGCCTAACAGTGAAAATGGCGCCAGAATACGGGTCCATCGATGGAGAAAAGCCCGCCGCGGCCCAGTAGTCTGGAAAACACTCGGTTCGGCTTGTCCAATAGTGTGGGGAAGGGCAGGATACAGTT
>JBAJFG010000471.1:0-53523 GCA_037903475.1 Ancylostoma caninum | reverse complement strand
TCACTCGTGGTCTAATCAAAAGGATGACCGAGAATAGTGGTCAAATTCGAGCAGACCACGAAGCGGGTAGGGAATGTTGTGATAAAAGCCGACCTCACTTAAGAAGCCAATTGTGCTACAGTCATGCCGATAATGTGTTCCTGTTATTAATAATTTATTACATGAGATCACTCATGTAATACATGTTATTCATGTCTTTTGACACATTCTAGGAAGATAAAGTTGCGCACACCACTGCATTGAACTCAAGCCCAATTACAGTGTTATCGCAAAAGTTATTGCACATCGTTAGCTCAATTATTTCTCCACCCATGCTTCCTCGCACTCCCTTCTGTGCCGAATAGAGGAAGGTTAATTGTAATTATGGGTTAAGACCGGGTTTTTGACGAGGCTTTCGCTTAAGGTAGTACGCCTTTGAACTCACTTTTAAAAAATGCGAGCCGACATATATCCCCCTATTGTGACAATAATTTCTGCTGAATCTTCTAACTGCTAAGTAGTGCCTTACCGCCCACATGATTGATTAAGCGCAGTGAGTGCTCCTTCCGAGTGTGGTTTCTATTTCCGGCGAAAACGTTATATGAGAAACCTGGACCAAAACGCCACAGAGCAATGGCTGAAATTCATGAACAGGCTTAAGTATGGGCCAAGTTTAATTCTACGTGATCGCCCAGCTATCGTCAAGGTGAAGAAATATCTTATTCTACCCATAACAGCATTTAAGAACAATTTTTTCAGCTGATTTGCTCGGAAACTGCAGACTTAACCAGTGCATTTGACAGTGCCGAAAATTTGTACTAAAACGCGCTTAAATTTACTGGCTATAATGTAAATTTCCGAGGAGGCACTGTAACTAAAAAAATAGTTGACGTCCACACTACTGGATAGGATTGAGCACGCGGAAAAAATACATTCCAAGTGGAGGGAAATAAGCTAGGAAACAGTGTATAGTAGCAAACGATGCACAGCAACTTAAAGGCAGTGTGTCACCTCGTTTTCGTGCTTGGGGTTTCAGCGGATTCTGAATCTTCTCGAGGCGGTGAATCTAGCGGTATACATAACTTATTACAAAACGGGCTCTAAGCCGTTTTATTGACCTTTTTCGGGATGGGATATGGAACAGTCTGTTGCTTCGAGTGGACGTGGGAAGCCGTTGATCTTATCGATCGGACACGTCCAGACGTGTTGGCCAACGTTGCAGCCGTGGCGGGCAGCCAGCACAGTCACGGACCGCTCCGCCCAAGTGGTCCGTGAACTACAAGTTCGGGCCCTCCGGAAACGGGGTTTTATGCGTTACATTACAATTTTATGCGTTTTATCGTACATCATTGAACTCAGCGTGACGAGCAGGTCTATACTCTGTTAATATCTACAAGCAACGGAACGAGGTGACACACTGCCTTTAAGCAGCCCCCTCCCCTCTTCACCCTCCCGTACAACAACCGCACTTACCGTCCTTCAAGACTACAACAGATTTGAGGTGCCACGTTCACTGTTGTTCCTTTGAAGCGCAATTCAATCCCGCGTTGATTTTGTAACTCGACTGTGCACGCAGACACGTAATACCATGGTATTAAAAGGGTTTAAAGGCAGGGGTCCACCTCATTTTCGTAGTTCAGCTATAGTCTGTCCGAAACGACGAGTCCGCCCACGCATGCGGGAATCGCCGCCACGAAGAAGCTGCCACGTTTGTCAGCACTCCACGTCATCATCTCTAATCTGCGTGTCACCTTTCATCGTTATCTTCATGGTATCGACCAATGATTTGGCTGTGACGTGGACGATGTGGCAGCCAACAGCATCCGTTCCAGCCGCGCCGCCTCTCCAGCCCCGCGTGCGTGGGCGGACTCGTCGTTTCGGACAGATTATAACAGCAGATTCAGCATCTACTCGGCGCGATGGTTCCAATGGTATACATAAATTGTCTCAGAATGGTCTATAAACCCGTCTTCCAGGACGGGGTCTGTAACAGTTTGCCAACCCGAACTGACATGTGAAGCCGTTGATCTTATCGATTGGACACGCCAAGACTCGTTGACCGACGCGGCAGCCGTGGCAGGCAGCCAGCACAGCTTGGAGCGATCCGCCTCCGGTCCCCAAATTTTTATCCAGTTCGAGCCTTTCAAAATGGGGATTTCGTCGCTTCTGTGCCTATTGATGTACATCCCAGGGATCAACATGATGAGAAGGTCTAGGATATGTTGGTAAATCCAACAGGCAGAACGAGGTGGCCCTCTGCCTTTAATGCACATCAAGTTCGGAAAGGAAGCTTGAAGAAGCTCAGTTACCCATATTCACTATACACCTTCGTTTCTTACATTAACCGACATGACAACAGTCTTTCTGTAATACTGTAATCGTGACAAGGGTTAACCTCCCAAGCGGTCAAGACTAATGCAACTTCGCAGAAAATCACTGTCATCCGCGAAGCGCGGCGAAGCTGCGCTTCGTGAGGATGACAGTGATTTTCTTCGGGGTTTACTTGGCCCAAAAGTAACGTGGCAAACGGGTCCGAGACAAAGCGCCGCGAAGCGGCGCTTTGGGCTGGATAAGAAATTCTTTGCAGGGTTTACTTCACCCAAAAAGTAACGTGGCACACGGGTCCAAGACAAAGCACAGCGAAGCGGCGCTTTGGCTCAGATAAATTCTTTGCAGGGTTTACTTGGCCCAAAAGTAACGTGGCACACGGGTCCGACAAAGCGCCCAGCGAAGCAGCAGGCTTTCAGCTGGGATTAAATTCTTTGCAGGGTTCACTTGGCCCAAAAGTAACGTGGCACACGGGTCCGACAAAGCGCCGCGAAGCGGCGCTTTGGCTGGGATTAAATTTCTTTGCAGGGTTTACTTGGCCCAAAAGTAACGTGGCACACGGGTCCGAGACAAAGCGCCGCGAAGCGGCGCTTTGGCTCGGGATTAAATTTTTTGCAGGGTTTACTTGGCCCAAAAGTAACGTGGCACACGGGTCCGAGACAAAGCGCCGCGAAGCGGCGCTTTGGCTCGGGATTAAATTTTTTGCAGGGTTTACTTGGCCCAAAAGTAACGTGGCACACGGGTCCGAGACAAAGCGCCGCGAAGCGGCGCTTTGGCTCGGGATTAAATTCCTTTGCAGGGTTTACTTGGCCCAAAAGTAACGTGGCACACGGGTTGAGACAAAGCGCCGCGAAGCGGCGCTTTGGCTCGGGATTAAATTCTTTGCAGGGTTCACTTGGCCCAAAAGTAACGTGGCACACGGGTCCGAGACAAAGCGCCGCGAAGCGGCGCTTTGGCTCGGGATTAAATTCTTTGCAGGGTTTACTTGGCCCAAAAGTAACGTGGCACACGGGTCTGAGACAAAGCGCCGCGAAGCGGCGCTTTGGCTCGGGATTAAATTCTTTGCAGGGTTCACTTGGCCCAAAAGTAACGTGGCACACAGATTAGACAAAGCGCCGCGAAGCGGCGCTTTGGCTCGGGATTAAATTCTTTGCAGGGTTACTTTGGCCCAAAAGTAACGTGGCACACGGGTCCAAGACAAAGCGCCGCGAAGCGGCGCTTTGGGCTGGGATTAAATTCTTTGCAGGGTTCACTTGGCCCAAAAGTAACGTGGCACACGGGTCCGAGACAAAGCGCCGCGAAGCGGCGTTTTGTGACTGCGGTAAATTCTTTGCAGGGTTTACTTGGCCCAAAAGTAAGCGGCGCTTTGGCTCGGGATTAAATTCTTTGCAGGGTTTACTTGGCCCAAAAGTAACGTGGCACACGGGTCTGAGACAAAGCGCCGCGAAGCGGCGCTTTGGCTCGGGATTAAATTCTTTGCAGGGTTCACTTGGCCCAAAAGTAACGTGGCACACGGGTCCGAGACAAAGCGCCGCGAAGCGGCGCTTGCAGCTGATAATTCTTTGCAGGGTTTACTTGGCCCAAAAGTAACGTGGCACACGGGTCCGAGACGGCCAAGCGCCGCGAAGCGGCGTTTTGGCTCGGGATTAAATTCTTTGCAGGGTTTACTTGGCCCAAAAGTAAGCGGCGCTTTGGCTCGGGATTAAATTCTTTGCAGGGTTTACTTGGCCCAAAAGTAACGTGGCACACGGGTCCGAGACAAAGCGCCGCGAAGCGGCGCTTTGGCTCGGGATTAAACTCTTTGCAGGGTTCACTTGGCCCAAAGTAACGTGGCACACAGGTCCGAGACAAAGCGCCGCGAAGCGGCGCTTTGGCTCGGATGGGGATTCCTTTGCAGGGTTTACTTGGCCCAAAAGTAACGTGGCACACGGGTCCGAGACAAAGCGCCGCGAAGCGGCGCTTTGGCTCGGGATTAAATTCTTTGCAGGGTTCACTTGGCCCAAAAGCAACGTGGCACACGGGTCCGAGACAAAGCGCCGCAAAGCGGCGCTTTGGCTCGGGATTAAATTCTTTGCAGGGTTCACTTGGCCCAAAAGTAACGTGGCACACGGGTCCGAGACAAAGCGCCGCGAAGCGGCGCTTTGGCTCGGGATTAAATTCTTTGCAGGGTTCACTTGGCCCAAAAGTAACGTGGCACACGGGTCCGAGACAAAGCGCCGCGAAGCGGCGCTTTGGCTCGGGATTAAATTCTTTGCAGGGTTCACTTGGCCCAAAAGTAACGTGGCACACGGGTCCGAGACAAAGCGCCGCGAAAGCGCGGCGAAGCTGCGGGATTAAATTCTTTGCAGGGTTTACTTCACCCAAAAATTAACGTGGCACACGGGTCCAAGACAAAGCGCCGCGAAGCGGCGCTTTGGCTCGGGATTAAATTCTTTGCAGGGTTCACTTGGCCCAAAAGTAACGTGGCACACGGGTCCGAGACAAAGCGCCGCGAAGCGGCGTTTTGGCTCGGGATTAAATTCTTTGCAGGGTTTACTTGGCCCAAAAGTAAGCGGCGCTTTGGCTCGGGATTAAATTCTTTGCAGGGTTTACTTGGCCCAAAAGTAACGTGGCACACGGGTCCGAGACAAAGCGCCGCGAAGCGGCGCTTTGGCTCGGGATTAAATTCTTTGCAGGGTTCACTTGGCCCAAAAGTAACGTGGCACACGGGTCCGAGACAAAGCGCCGCGAAGCGGCGCTTTGGCTCGGGATTAAATTCTTTGCAGGGTTTACTTGGCCCAAAAGTAACGTGGCACACGGGTCCGAGACAAAGCGCCGCGAAGCGGCGTTTTGGCTCGGGATTAAATTCTTTGCAGGGTTTACTTGGCCCAAAAGTAAGCGGCGCTTTGGCTCGGGATTAAATTCTTTGCAGGGTTTACTTGGCCCAAAAGTAACGTGGCACACGGGTCCGAGACAAAGCGCCGCGAAGCGGCGCTTTGGCTCGGGATTAAATTCTTTGCAGGGTTCACTTGGCCCAAAAGTAACGTGGCACACGGGTCCGAGACAAAGCGCCGCGAAGCGGCGCTTTGGCTCGGGATTAAATTCTTTGCAGGGTTTACTTGGCCCAAAGGTAACGTGGCACACAGGACCGAGACAAAGCGCCGCGAAGCGGCGCTTTGGCTCGGGATTAAATTCTTTGCAGGGTTCACTTGGCCCAAAAGTAACGTGGCACACGGGTCGGACGAAAGCGCCGCGAAGCGGCGCTTTGGCTCGGGATTAAATTCTTTGCAGGGTTTACTTGGCCCAAAAGTAACGTGGCACACGGGTCCGAGACAAAGCGCCGCGAAGCGGCGCTTTGGCTGGGATTAAATTCTTTGCAGGGTTTACTTGGCCCAAAAGTAACGTGGCACACGGGTCCGAGACAAAGCGCCGCGAAGCGGCGCTTTGGCTCGGGATTAAATTCTTTGCAGGGTTTACTTGGCCCAAAAGTAACGTGGCACACGGGTCCGAGACAAAGCGCCGCGAAGCGGCGCTTTGGCTCGGGATTAAATTCTTTGCAGGGTTCACTTGGCCCAAAAGTAACGTGGCACACGGGTCCGAGACAAAGCGCCGCGAGCGGCGCTTTGGCTCGCGATTAAATTCTTTGCAGGGTTTACTTGGCCCAAAAGTAACGTGGCACACGGGTCTGAGACAAAGCGCCGCGAAGCGGCGCTTTCACTCGGATTAAATTGTTTGCAGGGTTCACTTGGCCCAAAAGTAACGTGGCACACGGGTCCGACAAAGCGCCGCGAAAGCGCGGCGAAGCTGCGGGATTAAATTCTTTGCAGGGTTTACTTCACCCAAAAATTAACGTGGCACACGGGTCCAAGACAAAGCGCCGCGAAGCGGCGCTTTGGCTCGGGATTAAATTCTTTGCAGGGTTCACTTGGCCCAAAAGTAACGTGGCACACAGTGCCGAGACAAAGCGCCGCGAAGCGGCGTTTTGGCTCGGGATTAAATTCTTTGCAGGGTTTACTTGGCCCAAAAGTAAGCGGCGCTTTGGCTCGGGATTAAATTCTTTGCAGGGTTTACTTGGCCCAAAAGTAACGTGGCACACGGGTCCGAGACAAAGCGCCGCGAAGCGGCGCTTTGGCTCGGGATTAAATTCTTTGCAGGGTTCACTTGGCCCAAAAGTAACGTGGCACACGGGTCCGAGACAAAGCGCCGCGAAGCGGCGCTTTGGCTCGGGATTAAATTCTTTGCAGGGTTTACTTGGCCCAAAAGTAACGTGGCACACGGGTCCGAGACAAAGCGCCGCGAAGCGGCGCTTTGGCTCGGGATTAAATTCTTTGCAGGGTTCACTTGGCCCAAAAGTAACGTGGCACACGGGTCCGAGACAAAGCGCCGCGAAGCGGCGCTTTGGCTCGGGATTAAATTCTTTGCAGGGTTTACTTGGCCCAAAAGTAAGCGGCGCTTTGGCTCGGGATTAAATTCTTTGCAGGGTTTACTTGGCCCAAAAGTAACGTGGCACACGGGTCCGAGACAAAGCGCCGCGAAGCGGCGCTTTGGCTCGGGATTAAATTCTTTGCAGGGTTTACTTGGCCCAAAAGTAAGCGGCGCTTTGGCTCGGGATTAAATTCTTTGCAGGGTTTACTTGGCCCAAAAGTAACGTGGCACACGGGTCTGAGACAAAGCGCCGCGAAGCGGCGCTTTGGCTCGGGATTAAATTCTTTGCAGGGTTCACTTGGCCCAAAAGTAACGTGGCACACGGGTCCGAGACAAAGCGCCGCGAAGCGGCGCTTTGGCTCGGGATTAAATTCTTTGCAGGGTTTACTTGGCCCAAAAGTAACGTGGCACACGGGTCCGAGACAAAGCGCCGCGAAGCGGCGCTTTGGCTCGGGATTAAATTCTTTGCAGGGTTCACTTGGCCCAAAAGTAACGTGGCACACGGGTCCGAGACAAAGCGCCGCGAAGCGGCGCTTTGGCTCGGGATTAAATTCTTTGCAGGGTTCACTTGGCCCAAAAGTAACGTGGCACACGGGTCCGAGACAAAGCGCCGCGAAGCGGCGCTTTGGCTCGGGATTAAATTCTTTGCAGGGTTTACTTGGCCCAAAAGTAACGTGGCACACGGGTCCGAGACAAAGCGCCGCGAAGCGGCGCTTTGGCTCGGGATTAAATTCTTTGCAGGGTTCACTTGGCCCAAAAGTAACGTGGCACACGGGTCCGAGACAAAGCGCCGCGAAGCGGCGCTTTGGCTCGGGATTAAATTCTTTGCAGGGTTTACTTGGCCCAAAAGTAAGCGGCGCTTTGGCTCGGGATTAAATTCTTTGCAGGGTTTACTTGGCCCAAAAGTAACGTGGCACACGGGTCCGAGACAAAGCGCCGCGAAGCGGCGCTTTGGCTCGGGATTAAATTCTTTGCAGGGTTCACTTGGCCCAAAAGTAACGTGGCACACGGGTCCGAGACAAAGCGCCGCGAAGCGGCGCTTTGGCTCGGGATTAAATTCTTTGCAGGGTTTACTTGGCCCAAAAGTAACGTGGCACACGGGTCCGAGACAAAGCGCCGCGAAGCGGCGCTTTGGCTCGGGATTAAATTCTTTGCAGGGTTTACTTGGCCCAAAAGTAACGTGGCACACGGGTCCGAGACAAAGCGCCGCGAAGCGGCGCTTTGGCTCGGGATTAAATTCTTTGCAGGGTTCACTTGGCCCAAAAGTAACGTGGCACACGGGTCCGAGACAAAGCGCCGCGAAGCGGCGCTTTGGCTCGGGATTAAATTCTTTGCAGGGTTTACTTGGCCCAAAAGTAACGTGGCACACGGGTCCGAGACAAAGCGCCGCGAAGCGGCGCTTTGGCTCGGTAATCCTATAAACGGGACAAATTTCATGAACTAGTTACTGAAAAAGCAACTGAAATGGAGGTTCGTGGATTTCTGGTGACTAACAGTCTTTCTGAAGTTGAGATAATCTTCTCTGTAGGCGACGAATTCTCAACCTAATACACTCTTGTTCATCAAGGGGTGGCTGCGATTGACCTCGCTCAGCAAGACGAGCCGCTTCAGCCGCTGGCGCTTTGGGCGCGTGTGGTGCAGTGGTAAGAGGCTCGCTGCGCACGCACACGATCGATGGTTCGATCCCGCCCGAGGCCAACCAAGCCTTCCATCCCTCCGGGGTCGGTAAATTGGTACCAGAGGAGTCTGGGAGGATGAAGCACTGACTTGGTACATCGGGTGCCCCCCGCAAGTCATTGTACAGGGCACATACGCATTCAACGCCTCTACGATGCTCAGATGAAGTCGAATGCGTGGCGCATCCCTCGTGAAGGGATTGATTAACGCCGACCACTTTATCCTTTATAACAGTCTTTATTCTTGTACATACTACACCAACATTACTACTAAAGCTACCGGGACTTTGTACGGTACCGTCAGTGCCGCCTTTGAAATCTGCGAAACGAAAACGATGTCGCATCGGAAACGCAGCACCACCCTTACCCTTTTTATAGCGAGCCTTTCGAAATGAAAATCAGAGAGTATAAATCAACTACCACATGCGCTATTCAAAAGTAGAAATTTCAATTTTTTTTTTGCAATTTCAATGACTTCGTACCAGTCTGGTGTTAGTGACGGCCCGAGCTTCGCATAATATTGATTATCCTCAGGACAACCGGCTCAACACAATCCCAGGAATTCTTCAGGAAACTGAAGGTTTAGGAACAGGAAAAATTCCAATGCGAGGAAGATGTTAAATTGAGATGATCTTTTCTTCAGATTTACAGGGTGCGCCATAAGTTCTTGCACACCATAACTAGTACCATCACAGCAGCAAAATTCAACGTAATGGCATGATCTCCGTGGCCGCACCGAAGCAACTCAATAGCAACTCAAATAGCCAAACAGGTAGGGAATGCCCTGCCATTTGCCTTTGTAGCAGCTCAAAGTAGTCTGGGAGGTGCACTCATCGCTGCACGGTGGTATTTCTTGTCCAAATCTTTTCAAAGCTTCTCGTCAGCTTCATGGTACAAGCTCAAACTTTTACATAATGTAGCATTTGATTTGCTCTTGAACAATGGTATCATACAGCAGTCCATCGGATTCAGATTAGGGCTGCATGAGAGATAAATCTCAGCACGGGATTCCCTCCGCGCACTACTGCAGTAGAAGCAGTTGTCACATGAGCAGATTATGAGGCTTACTGAAACATCACGTTTAAGCCATCTAGCATAAAGTCAATGCAGCAGGGTCTCTTCTCACTTTAGATGTTGTTGAAATAAAACTGAGAGTGACGTTGATGTTGTGAATCACAAAAATCTAAGGAAATTTGCTCTGACTGGGCATCTTTTCAAAAATACAATGAAATTCTTGAAGGAAGAAGGAAGACGGAATTCCATTCCAACTCCGAAATTCTTCAATGTTCTCTACACCTAGTCCATTTTTCTGATGAAGATAGAACAGCTCTATTCCGGAGAGTGGCTCCAGTTCTGAGATGACATGGATGTTCCGTGCTGCGATGGGTCCGCCTCGCACTCAACTTCGAGCTATTGCAGAGGAAAATTGCGACATATTTCCGATCTGTTAGGTTATATGAGTTGTTATTGAGTTGGCTTAGAGCGGCCATAGAGGTCATGTCATTGCGTGGAATTCCGCTGCTATGGTAGTACCAAATATGTTGTGCAAGAACTTATGGCACACCCTGTACTTTCCACATGCTTCAAGTATCAAACTCCAAAAGTTCGAATCTAACAGCATTTTCATTCAAATATGTAACACGGGATCAATGCAAAACATTTCCATAACTGAATTCCTACGAATAAAAGGTAGTCAACACTATAAATTCAACTTCCATGAAAAACCCACATTTCATAAGTTCAATTTAAAAAATCACGGTTTGGCAAGATATAAAAATATCATTTCAGGGGATTTTCATTTCTTGTGATTGCTATTAATTTCCGGAAGTTGTACTTTTTTGCAATCTTCCGTCTTGTTCCTAAATGTTCAGGATTTTCTATAGTTTTATGTTGAGTTCATAACTTGTAGTCAAATTTAGAAATTCATGTTTCATAGGAGGTGTAAATTTTTGTTCTTGTGAATTCTTCTTGTTTTCCCATTTTAAGCAAGGAATCACTGTTTCACAGGATAAATAATAATGTATTTGTAGCACTACCCCCGATCATCTTCTTCGAGCCGCTCTAACAGAGCCAGAAGCTCGGATTCGATCTGAAGGATGTTCGTTGGAATTTGAACAAGCTTTTTTTCAATAACAGCACGTCGTTACTTGTTTCTAGAAATTTACATAAGTTTACTTTCTTTTTTTTTTCAAATTGCCTTCATTTACTCACGATCGCGCGGCCCTCAGCTCTTTGCAGGCCTCTTAGCGAGGGCTCGCTAGCGCGATCCCGTTGACAGTCCGGCGAAGCCATCAGCGTCGAGCCGCATCACCACGGACTATGAATCTGAAGAAAAGATAATCTCAGTTCAAAGCTCAATTATTAGAAATTTTCCTAGAATTTCTGGGGTTGTGTTAAGTCGGTGATACCTAAGGATACAATTAGGCGAAACTCGATGGACGGATTGTCACTGCTGTGAGGTCACTGAACTTGCAAAAATTCCGAAATTTTTGGTTTTTAAGTAGCGCATACGGTAGGTAGATCAGACAACGCTGATTTTGACCTTGTGTGATTTTCATTTCGAAAGAATCACAATAAAATGAGTAATGACGAGGCGGCGCTTCCGACGTGACATCGCGTTTATTTCGCAGATTATGAAGGCTGTGGAGACGGCACCGTACAGCCCGTTAAAAGCTATTACAACTAGCAGGAGTCGATCTTATTACAGGCTTACAGTGGTCCTGTTCTGGAGAATGGCACTGCTGTTTTCAATCCGAACAAATGGACAACTGTTGGTAAACTCGAGAGAAATCAAGGGGTTTCACAACTAAACTACTTACCAGGATACTATGCAATTTGTGCGATGGCACTCCATATCACTAAGAAAAGGATTCCACTTTCGGCGGTGGAAGTTTGATCCGATATTTTCCCATGAAATCATAAACGCATAGCGCAGTTCTATTCTGCTAGTGCTGTCCCAAAAATCACAGAGTCATGATTTTCCGCCCAAACTTTGCCTATAGAAGTTACTTTTTGATTATTTATTTATTTATTTAATTTATTCACAGACATTAACAAAGCTCACGTATATGCAATACTTCAAAGTCAGAAATTACAATGAATTTGTCACAATGTGAATAACAGAAATCGGCATTTTCTTACGAGTATAATGCAATCTACATTACCACTACAAATTACTATTAGGCGTTAACATTAGTCCTTGAGCTTTTTTAGTTGTGATTTTTTCCGACTCAATGTCATTTTTCCGCAACGTGCTCTATTCCTTCCGAAAAGCGTTTTTTTTTTTGCTTCACAATGTATTGCTTTGGAAAGAGCTCTTCACAATGATCTTGTAGAGGAAGATTAGCGCATTCGAATCTTATTTGAGATGTAGCTAAAAGTTAACAAATAGGTGGAGAAAAGTGCATCCGAAAAAAAGCGCAAGGACGTGTGTTAACACCTACAGTTGCACAAAGTCACCAGATATTAGTAAACATCTGAAAGCATGAGCTTTTTTGCCAACTTTGATGTGCTGATTACGAAAATCGTGCTCACTTTGTACTGTGATACAGCATTTGTAGGTTTACGGTAGGTATATATTATACTTGGGAATATTCGATGATTTTTCAATTATTCGAACTTTCGAATTATTCGAATATTGCTCAATTTCAATCATTCGAAATATGAATAATTCGAATATCGCAGTTTTCGCAATATGCGAATGAACAAATTATTCGAGTATCAAGTATTTTTGGCTGCCCGAGTGAATGAATAGTTCGAATAGAGGGATATTCCGGGAGACCAAATGAATGAATATATTTGATTCGAATACTCTTTCTTTCAAATTTTATTGGCATTGCATTCAACAAATAACCATCATTTTGATTTTGTCCTAAGTTCAGTTCTAGATTTAATTCTAGATTTCGTTTTAGATTTTTTTAGATCCAGTTTTTTTTTAGATTTAGTTTATTTCTTCTGCTTTCTGGAATGTTTAAATACAATGCGAGGTATCCTACTTGGCTTCTCACTGCGACTGGTTCAGTAAATTTCCAGAAATTAGGATAGCTAGACCGAACACCTCCTGGTCTTCCTCTAAAATACTGACTTTCAGTGGTTAATCAGGGGTGGAAGCTAAAGTTTTCCACATTAAGATAAAGGAGATATTGAACAAAAGAAGCGTAAGAACAACAGAATAAGGTAACAGAAAAGAACGAAAGAAGAAAGAAGAATAAGGTTCTTGTAGAGTGTAGCAACCTCCATAACTTGCTCTGGTAAAGGTCAGCCTTGAGGCATATCACGTTATGATAGGCTATTTGCCTGAGATGGATGATACTGCAACGCACCTTCAAGGCATGACCTCGTTATACGATGCTGCACGCTCTCCTTCCTCGACATCATAATAGTTCAAAGTTCGAATAGCACCGTTTCTCTCAGTCGAATGAACGAATTATTCGAATAACAATGTTTTGAGAAACCCGAATGAATGAATTGTTCGAATAATCCACATTTTAAGATTGCCGAATGAATGAATTGTTCGAATCTGCTCTCTTCTCGAAAAACCGAATAAATGAAATATTCGAATATTCGAACATTTCTTCGAATATATTCGATTCGGTCACAAGTATAGTATATATTAGAAACCATAGCACTCAAAAACTTTCGGAGCTCTGCACAGTGAGATTATGTGGTGTGCTGGCCATGAGGATGAACATTGTTTTCTAACACACTCTTATTTCCTACATAAAATTGGTATTTTCTTCCGCTTCCTTACAGTAGCTCCGACGTCAGCATGCATAAATTGCTTTAGGGTACAATATGAGTATGATATTCGGGACCGACGCATCAAATCATCAATATCAGAGGTAGAGTTTGGGCGAATGATGTTATCCAGTGGTGCCGCTATTGCGAAATCAGACCTGAGATGTTTTGTTCGTGAAGAACCACTCGTGTAAGAGTACCTTCCTTAAATATTGGATTGTAGGGAAAGTTCTCGCGGTTTTCAAAAGTGTGCTTCTTGTAACCCCAAACTGCCTTGAAGGAACATGTTTTCTTCATATATAAGGAGGTCATGTATGTGCAAGTTTATTACTATCATCATGTGCAAATTCCTGCACAATCCCGTCCAGGAATATGGAACTTTCAATGCAGAACTTTTGCCACCTTTCAGTATAGGGCTTCAAATCTGGAGAATCAGCAGTCGCATCCAGCTGTCGCATTAACGCTGTATTCGGGGATGGTACAGCACCCGAACGCACTGCACACGATTGGTCCAGACATCTTCCTGTTGGCTACTTCAACCTCAATGTTTCCCCACGGTCGGGATGCGCACCCGAAGTCGACAATGATCGATTGCAGCAGTTGTTCGATTCAGATCCATGGCAAACTATGTGTGAAAGGACACAAGTCTTGGATGTTCACTTTACCACCATCGCCGATCACCTGCGTTGATTGGGCAGGGTAGGAAAAATTATCACAGTGAGCGATCATGATCTGACCGGGTGCGATCTCCAGCGATGTGCACAGTTGGCTATTGAATTGCCCTGGCACAGCAGCATTGAAAGCCGGCTGAGGTCCATCTTTACATGAGATGAGAAGTGTGTCTGTACGTCAACACCCAGCATCATCGACTCTGAGTTGACGAGGATGAGCAGCCTGAGCCGCAGCCGAAGACAGGTGATCCCCCGCCGAAGGTTGTGGCCACTCCTTAGTGTGACAGCAAAGGCATCGTCCACTATGCGCTACTGCCACGCGACACTTTCCTTACGCTAGACCTGTGCTATCAGTAGCCGGATAGATTGCCCACAAAAATCGAAGAGAAGAGTCCGAATCAAGGAAAGATCCGATTTCTATACGGCGATGCTCGCCCACATATTGAAAGTGTGACTCGCCAGAAGCTACCCGGCTTTGGATGGAAAGTGATGACTTACCCAAGGTACAGCCCTTACCTTGCCTCAAAAGAAGCACCTTCTGCTGTCCCCCACTAATGCCATACGAGCTAGAGCGTTCGATGATGAAAATGACTTGGGTCGCTGGTTGGATAACTTTTCCGACTCAATGCCAGAACAGTTCTTTGCCGAGGACATCGAAAGGCTTTCCGGAAACGGGCGAAGAGTGGTAGTACGTAATGCCCTTGAGAGAAACGTAATGCCCTTGAGAGTGTTTGCAGCTTCTCATTCGAACAAGGAAGAATAATAATCTCCTTCTCCATAGTGAGCACTACTTCCTATATTGCAAATGGCTGGAACACATATTTGTAGTGTTCAAAAAGCAACATGTTTCATAGTGAGTAAACACGTTAATGTAGCTAACGTTAGAGAATCGCCAGCATCAGCGTGTCCTCTGAACAGGGCTGACAAAGTGACCCATATCCACAGGGGGTCTATTCTAAATTGAGTTCAAGTAAGCTTGGTAGATATGAGCTACGGTATCGTCGGCGCCGCCTTGAAAATGTGTGAAATGTGGCGTCGGAAGCGCCGCACCGCCATAGCTCCCTCTTTTCATTGTGATTCTTTCGAAATGGAAATCACACAGTCAAAATCAACACTGTCTCATCTACTACATGTGTTGTTCAAAAATCGAGAACCAAGGGATTTTTGCAGTTTCAATCACGTCAAAGCAGGCTGGCATTAGTGGCATCCCGTGCATCGAGATTCACCTAATTGTATCCTCAGGTACCACCGGCTAAATGCAATACCAGCGTTTCCTCAAAAAAAAAACGGGGAATTAGTAATATTTTGTAATTAGTAATATTTAGTAATATTTTTCGAGGAACATTTGGTTGCATAAAAGATGTTGAATTGAGATGCTCTCATGTGCAGATTTACTTTCCACAAACTTCATATGTCGAACACCAACTTCGAGTTTAGCACCATTTTCACTGAACTTTGTAATACAGGATGAAAGGCAAGCATTTCCACAACTAACTAGTAGAAACGGATGCGTTCACTGCTGTGGGAAGAATTGCTGCTTCAAATCTCGACACACACCTTGCACCCAGGTCAAATCCGAACCTCTGGCGCTGCTAGAGCGTTTTGAAAAAATGCTCGAGGATGACACTTCAAAACATTATTACCTATCCTGTGAAACAGTGATTTCTTACTAGCAATGGAAAAATACGAATAATTCGCAAACGCAAAAAATTACACCCCCCCCCATGAAACAGTGAATTTTTTAGTTTGATTTCAAATTATGAACACTTCATAAAACTTGGGAAAATCATGAACATTTAGTAGAAAGACGACTGTACAACCTCAGGAAATTAACTGCAATCACAAGCAATAAAAATCTTCCGAAAATAAAATTTTTGTATTCTGCCGGACACGATTCTTTGGTTGAAATTATGAAATATTCCATGGATATTTCATGGAAAGTTAATTTATGGGGTAGAGTGTTACCGTATAATCCTAGGAATTCAGTTATTGAAAAGTTTTGCCTTCATCCTGTGCTACAAATTCCAATGAAAATGGTGTCAAAATCGAAGTTTGTGGGATGTTAAACTAAAGAAGAGATCTTTTCAATTTAACATCTTCCCTGTAAAGGTTTTTCGCATTCCTAATGGTCCAGTTTTTCAAGAATTGCGGAGATTGAGTTGAGTCGGTTGTACCTAATGATGCAGTTAGGCGAAACCCTGTATACCATAGTACGTACGTACTACCATAGTACAAACAAATTTTAATTTTTTTTTCAAACGAATTTTCCACATGAGAATTTTCCTACAATGCAAGGCATCAAAAGTTCTCTGCTGCGCTGGCGAACCTCTTCGAAATGATCACCACACGCTCACACACATTTTCTGGCCGAAATGTGTCTACTCTTTTGCGAAGAGTTCGATTTGTGCTGACTTTCAATTTAGAGACTTCATTCTGCAAGACACTGTGTGCGCCACCAAATCACAGATTTCGACCTCCGTGAGCATGAATTCTTTGTTGAGGAAAACAACCGACGAATTGGGAGGGTTTTACCTCTTTCACCCCATGTAAGCATCTACAACACCCATAAAAAATTTGGACTTCTATGCTTCTCTTGGAAACAAGTTATGAACGAAGAAGCGATAGTTACAATATTTTTCCTTGCTACTGTAGTTGGCGCAAAGAGGTGCTGAGGGAGCACTGCAGAGAATATTTGGGTAGAGACAAGGTGCCCATCTTTCGTCACAAAATCGCCGAAAAATCCTTCTTTGAGATTCCTTCTCTTACTCTCTCCTTCTGTTAGGAAAAAAATATATGTACATATACCATTGTGATCATTCGCCTGAAAATCCTTCTGATGTGAAAAATGAAACTCGAAATCGATTCTGAGGTGAGACAGTGCCCTCGGAGACAACAGCAGTACACACCTGCCAAATTCTTTTAAATCATCCAGCATAGTCAATTCAGATGTTGTGATTTGTCGTGTCTTAACAAATCCAGGTTAAACATTGTTGGGGTGTGTAGTGTGATAGCTAGGAAGGGACGGAAGCCCCTGCGAGTGGCCAGTTGGACGGATTGCCCAATCACAGCAGAGACTGGACGCACTGTCCTTCCCTGTTAGTTTCTTAGTTTCCCAGCCTCACATCCAAAAGAGTCACAAATAGTCGAATCAGCCTCACGAATGTTGTGTAACATAGATAAACTGTGGGAATCCTCCAGATATGCTCTTGCAAGAAATTTTATCTGAACTAACGTTATCAAAGTAGTATGGGTTCTTATTGTTTCATAAGTTTATGGCATAAAAAAGATCAGCCGATGTTTTATCGGTTGGTTTCACTTGCAAGCACCAATCCGCTCTTTTTTGTAATGGTTTCACTTCTGCATGAGCCGCAATAGGCTGCGCGGGCTGCATCGTTAGCATGAGATGACGATCCGCAAAGCGGTCTAGTATGACAAAGCGCGGCGAAAGCCGGCGGAATGTCACAGTTTCTACCACGCGACCGTAGCTGGCTGGATGACTCGCTACAAGGAGCATCACCTAGAATTAACTTCAGTTTCCACTTCGTTTCTCATTGAAGAATAAAGAACTGTTTCATTCGGAGACGCTCTTTCTGCCAATTTTTCAAATCTCTGTGGAAAAAGTGTGCAGAAACGTCAGAAACATTGGACAGCAGTTCCCTCCTGTCTCACATCTGGGTGTACTTGGTACGTACAAGATGCCGTTCCCCATTATCTGCTTGAATTTTAGTTCTCAAAGTAGTGTTGCGTTATCATGCATCGTTTCCATCGGAAAAAAAGAGGTGACGGTGCTTCAAAAGGTAACTGTTCCTTTTTGCATTGTTTCCAAGGCATGGAATATCGCCGTTGGAGAGCTCAGGATGCGTTCTGATCCTTGTCTTGTGTTCCGCATCAATGAACGCTTGAGCTTCCCTGAAACCAACTTATGTTAATTACAGCGTTTACGCTAACACTAGCGCTACGCCAATACATACAACATTGGCTGTCGCAGCCATGCAGTTGATTCAGAGTATTATGAAAAATTCAAGTTGTTTTAATCTACAAAAGAGGTAGAATATTCCCCGTATCTCTATTCGCGTGTTAGTTTCACAGAACCGCGCCCGTCTTAGAAAAATTTCTGTTGGCTTTCCAGCTGGCTTTGCGGGCATTCCTCCCGAATCACTCTTATTTTGAATAGAAAGGTCAAAACCAATATGAAAAGTTCATTCATATTTTGAGCAACGTCATGAGGATAGTTCGTTCTTCATCATCGCTGTAGGTGGAAAACGATACATCTACAGATGTTCCTGAGATAATGCTAACGCATTTTATATTTTGAGAACTGGAACAACTGGTACAGAGATGAAAGGAAACATAAACCTTTAGCATACACGTTGAAGCCGATAGTGTTCAAGATTATTGCTAATAACACAACTGCTAATTGCACATCATCTACGACGTCACAAAAGAGAAACACAAACGACTGGTGTGGTTTTGAAAGGATTCCTTCACGATCTTTGCGGGGTTTACAACGTTCTCTGGATTCTGGTTGGAAAATGACGATGTCAAAATGGTGGAATAAATGAATATTTGGCTTCGTCGCATTCATTCACCTCTCAACAAATATTAGTCCAGAAGTTTTTTCGCAGACATCCAACCTCTTGGTATATCTAGTACACGCGCTACTGTTCGAAGGCTAGGTGAGTTTCACCGCCAGATGTTAGTTTTGATTGCCTTTCACCTTGACCAATGCAAATAACGTTAGCCTTTGTGGTTTCTGATGGTAATAGTCGAATTATTAACTTTCAAAAGGTACGATCGTGGTATTGGGACGCTCTAAGCGTGATTTCGGATTGTCCAACACGGTCAATCTTAAAGGCAGCACCCACGATAACCTTCATGTCCAAAATTTTGAACGTTTTGGAGTCTGGTTGATAGTCCCAGTAATTCTACGCAAGTTGCACCGCCGAAGGCATCAGCGTTCCCAAGATTTAACTAGTTAGACTTGGTATCTGGGTATCCGCGGGGTGAGATGTGGCGCGATCCGAATTAGCTGATTTCTGCCGCAGTCACTCAGTTTTCCTAAGATAACGTTTGCTTTCCATGCTCATTTCCAGAGGTTTTACATTGTGATGATCCGATTCCTCCATCTACGCTCTTTCAATTGTTGTTATACCGTACGATCGCCTCTTTTTTCTCAGAACTTTCAAATTTTCAATTATGATATAAATTTCTGTTCGTTAGCTCTTTACACTTAATCATAAGTTTTGTTTCCTTTCTCAAGGCATGTTTCTGTGGTGAACATTCTATTTCTCTTTTGGTTGTGCTTTTTCTCCTCCAAGAAAGCTGGAAACAGGGTCAAGCGTGATGATGGTAAAAAGTCGACCCCCATACGACCCCCCCCCTTTGAGCCACCAAAAATACGACCCCCCTCCTTTCCACACAAATTTCCTTCTATGCTTGCAGTATTTAGATATTCAGATATCCCATTTCAGGTGTTCTACTGCGAGAGATGTGGTGGAGCCAGAGCATAGGGAGGAGAAAGAGGCTCTTTTGTATCTAACTAGTTGTTTGGAAGTTTTTTGGAAAACGTTGAAATGTACGCGGTGGACAAAAAACGTGCATTAACTATGCAATTTTGCTTACGTAACTAATGAGGCTCGAACACATCAAGAAAAAACATCTATATACATCACCTACATGGTGAAGGGTTCGATCCCTACCGAGGCTCAAATTTTTGCTGAGGGTTAAAGCGTGTGCGGTGAGCGAATTTCAGTCTGAAAGCGTCCGTACAGAGTTTCCGAATGAAATACTTTCGTATTCGTCACGAAAAACAACCATACACATCATCGACATGGTCAAGGGTTCGATCCACTCCAAAGCTAGAATTTTTGCATGGCGTAAAATGACACGCGCTTGTAGTAGATTCGAGATGATCGACCGTAAAGCACGAAATAACTGTTTATAGGGGTGGAGGACAAGGTAGGACTTTCAGTACGGACGTGCGAAAATTTCAGCCTAAAATTTAGACTCGTTCAGAGACATGGTTGTAGTCGGACACGAATATCAGAAGATCTGGCCCGTTGAGTTCCCAATTCTTTTCAGGTTTCCAATAATCGAGATTTGCGCTTTCAGGTTATACAGCTCGTTTTTCTGCAGCTGCTTCCACCGCGATTCAATCCGTCGACAAACACATGGAAAAAAGGCCATTTTTATCGATGAAACCTCATCTCCGTAATTCCCGTGCTGAATCTTTCCTCTTGAAGCTGGAGACCTGAAACTTGGAGATAAAGCACTATTGGGCAGGGTCCATAAAATGACTCTTTACCGGCCTGCAAGACTGGGTAGGGCTTTCAGTACGGACGTGCGAAAATTTTAGCCTATAACCCCTACTTTTCACTATTCAAATCATACTGTTAAAGTCGTTTAATCACGTCAAAACAAATTCTGTGTATGGATAATTCAGTGTCCCACATCTTCCGTTTTTTTTACCTTTTTCTCTACCTCCTATTCCACACTAATGACCCTCCTCCCGACCATGACCCCCCCCTTACGACCCCCCCTATTCCCCCCCCCCGTACGACCACCCTTGATAATTTATCGACACACGCTTGACCCTGGCTGGAAAATTAGTCGATTATCTAGTTGCGCCAAGAAATTCGTTGACAATAAAGGCAGCGTCATCGACTTCCTTGATCTACTCCACGAGCGTAACTTGGCCGAGTTGCTATAATGCAGCAAATTGGTAGCATCTATCTCAACATCATCTCATCATCTCAACCATTCTAACATGAGTTCTGACAAAATTGACCACATTATTCATGCTCCACATAGTCAGAAACCCAAGATCGCTCTAAAACCTGAGTGACAAAGTTTTTCGTGGGTGCTGCCTTTAAGCGTCAGGTTCCATGTTGTCTCGAAATTATTTGCTGAAACAAAGTCAATCCAGCTGCTAAATGGCGAAAACTAACTATGATAGGATAGATATATAGCTCACTAGACAGTATGCCCGGCTTCGCTCGGGTGTTCTACTACCCCGGCTATTTCCACGCTGATGAGAAAATCTGCTACTACCGGTAAATCCATTGAAAATACTCATCATTTTGTTGATTAGCACGCTGACGGACCCGAATGACCCTCATACCGACATACTGGCGAAAAATGAAATAGTGAGTTATTTGTATACTAACTTTATGGAAAAAGCATGCCATATTTGCGATCGGCATCTTTGAGAACCTCAGTAAATGTGCTCTTACTCTTCCCTCAGAAGTAGCGGAAAAAGCCAAAAACTTGGCTAAAAATCCGACAAAACCAATAACTCGATGTTTCATGCATAGTGGTTGTCATATTTGCGATCAGCGCATAATTCCAGTAGACATGTCCTCAATGAACCCCAAGTAGAAGCTGTCAAAATTCGATAAAATCAATAAATCGATACTGCTATGCGAAACGGCTGTCATAATCGTGTTCAGCATATTGAAGAACCCTAGTAGACATATCCTCGTCGACCCCTGGACAAAAATAGTGAAAGAATCGATAAAATCGATATAATCGATAAACCAATCGATAATCCCAGGTGCAAAGTAGCCTATAACCTCCGCCGGCCCCCGTTGGGCCTGTATGCAAAATTTGGTCCGGATCGGTTCATCCTCCGCGATTTCTATGAGGAACATACACACAAACACACAAACACACAAACACACACACACACACACACACACACACACACACACACACACACACACACACACACACACACACACACACAAACTTTCACTTTTATATATACAGATGACAGAGGGTCATGATAATCATCCTAATTTTCCAAGCAGAATAAATTTCAGAAGCCAAATTTGGGCGTTTCCTCCCACGACGGCTTCCCCTGTATACAATAAGCCGAACGTTTGAGCACAGTGTTGCAGCTCAAGCTTGCTATTGGCTGAAGCAGCTTGTTCTCGAGAAATCTACTTCGTGGTTTCTTGTTTATTTCCTCCTTTGAAGATATTCATTGTGAAGATAAGTTCAACTGTGGCCCTAACGCACTTCAAAGGTGCTGTGTGGAGCTGGAGCTATGCAAATTATCCACACTCATACCGCTGTTCCTGTTAGAACCAGATTATTGCGTAAGTTAATCTGGTCATTTGCGGTTGCTTACCATACACACCTGAGCACAAGAGTGGCAACAGTGCCGACCTAAACAGGCGCATGTGCCGTTGCATGCAGTGGCATGCGAGTGTTTCTAGCGCCAACGAAGAAACAGGCCCCGCCAGTAGGAGAGATCCTCGACCATCGTTTAGTGAAGAGAGCGCAGAAATTTCCACGTTTAGACTCTCCCTGCATTGTTACTAGGGTTTTCTCGCTCGCATTGTCCCCATGGGGCGCTTCACTGGCGGCATCGGAGTACTGTAGGTGATGCAGGCGGTGTAGTGGGACTTTGCATACGATATTGACAGCGCTCTGTCCGTCACGGAGTTCGTCAGGGTTCACTTTTTGAATGTTCACTCATATGGGACAGGAATGACTCACTGCAGTTTCAGAATAGGCGCTAATTTTAGGAGATATGTGCCATGGTATAGCCTACGCTAATGTTTGCTTATTTATCTACTTCAGTTCACTTAAAAGAAAGCCAAAACAAAACAATCTGGAGATTTCAAGCAGAAATTTCGTTCCATACTACGTAATACCTTTCGTGTACAATAGATACCAGGATGACAGGCCTAGCATCAGTGCGCTGTCTTCTTCTTCGATTTTGTTTTCTTGATATGCCTGGGTGAAGTGGGAATGGATTATTCTCGGGACTACGTTACTGGGACCCCGTTCAAATAGTTCGGTGAGTTTCGAGGAGTAAATCGAATCGCCGCACCATCCTGAAAGTGAAGCGTGGCGATATCACCTTTCAAACAGCTTTTTCTGTGTATCTAAACTATGTTGTTTTAGATGATATGTTCAAACAAGCCAGCATAGTCTTCAAAACTTTGTGAGCGTTTCTGTCATATGTCGGGTGTTACTGGTAGATGGTTACAACAAATTGTTCAAACTTGGCCTTTTCAAAGGCTTCTGGAATAGCAGTTTCAAAATGTATGTAATATTCCTTGATAAACATATCTGTCCTGAGTCTTAGAACATAATAAGTGCAGTGAAAAAAATTCAGGAATATTCCAGGTCTGAGTAATGCATTTTCTAAACGTAGATACGCTGTTCACAAACAACTATTTAAAAGAATTTGTACCATGCCACCTCGTTCTCTACTGTTTCGTATGACTCGAGTATTCTGGCGACTAAGGGAAATATCTCGTTGATGACCACGAGTGAAGTGAAGGGTTGGCATTGTTGAGGATAATTACAGAGCGGGGAACCCTTGGTGCTTTTTGGACCAAGCGGCTGAATGGAGCAAAATACAGTCGCGATGGTTATTGGACCTCAACTCTATTCAAAGCCTAGTGAACGTGGAAAATCATGCAAATAATATTTGTACTTGCATTTTTAGATATTATGCGTGAAAAGACCTCCCATTTGTAGATGTAGTTTTGTTTTGTATAAGAGGAACGTGAACATATGCTTTGGAAGTGGAATCGCCTCCATTACAGGATGCCATGAATACAAGTAGAGGTCATCGATGGTTCATGTAAGTGAAACTATTTGAGGTATAAAGGCAAAAGATCTTTGCAGTAGCGGACAGATACACATCTAGGGGAAGGCAAGCTCTCTTTGGGCGTAGTGGTGAAGGTGGTGTGTACTGTTTGAGTTAAGTAGTACAGATACGTGTCAACGACTGAACACTATTTCAAAGTTGATCACCTTCGTAAAAAGTGATTACTTTACTAGTAGGAGGGTGGAATTATCCCTAGGCTTATCTTCGCTGTGATTTGCTGCCAGCACACCTTAGGAGAAGGGCGCAATCACAGCGCTCGTTCCTTTTTTTAGCGCTATACTTTCGCTCGCGCCCGCTTTTTGCTAGTTTTTGTTTCCCTTTTTCGAACCTGTTCTAGCCTTCGCTGAGATGAGCCTCCACGCGCATGCTAGCATAGCCTCGGCGACCGCCTTTCGTTGGTAAAACTCGCTTTCTTTCGGAATAGCTTCACGAAAACCACCAAAGGTTCTTCATCCTTCCTTCCTTCACCAGTATACGCATCCTAACCTTCTGCCATCTCATCAAAAACTAACTAGTAAAATGCCTGAAATACGCTCTCATTACTAGTCCGACAGTGTTACTCCAATTTTACGTCATCCATTACTATTTCGAGAAAATGACAGTTCATCCTTGTCACTTACTCTCGTCACCCACAGAAGTGTCCTTGTCTCATTACCTGTGCAGAGAGAAACTGATGTACTTTCACATCTGAACTGGATTTATTTACATTCAAAGGCATTTTGAGAGGACAAATAAACAAGTTGCACGTCTACAGCCATACTGTCCCGTTAATGAGCTTGCCAATTATGAAGAAGAGATAGTAGTGACCTGATGTAATAAATCATCTACACAAGTATGAGCAAGAAATTGTAGCATAGTCAGTGTCGACTTTTAGCAATATATCATCTTTGGATCCTTATCTCAATTCCTAACTCAACCCGTGCTACGTTTGCTCTGTAAATGAGCCTTTCGGTCAGAGATTCTTGGATTTCTTGGATATAAGCATGTTGCAGTGTGGTTCAGTATGCCAATGATGTTGCAACGATCCGTTCTTTAATTGTGAAGTGGTGGCGAAACTAATGTTAGTTTTCTGGAAATGCAGGATAGTTCCTTCGTTTCTTGCAAAATCTGCCGTGCCTTGCACTCTCTATCAAGCGAATCTTATTTCAACTCTCGGCTTACTGTAGGCGTAAACTTGCGTACCTGGCACGGGAATCTCCCTCTCTCTCTTTTTGACCATTACAGTACCAGCTCACGACCTTCACACTCTCACACGAACACCACTGAGGGAAGAGAGTGGGCGCGGTAGGAGGGGCCTGACGAATCGCGAAATTCTACAACAAAGAAAGAGACACAGAGCGAGGGCGGCTCGCAGTGCGATGGGGAGCTGTGGTCTGTGTTAGGCACCGAGGAGGTCCATGGTAGGTGTGGATACCGTTCTCAAGCCGGCGCTCGAAGCCGAAGCCTGTCCGGTTTGCGGTGATCGTGTGTCTGGATATCACTACGGATTGTTGACCTGCGAAAGTTGCAAGGTGAGTTGCGAGTTCGCTGCACGTCTCTCTGCTGTCGCGTTTCCTTTCTGTGCTTGCCCTCGAGGCACACGTTAGGACCTTGAGTTCAGGGTCGGGGTCCAAGGACAGCTCCCATTGCACTGCCCCTTTTTACCACTAACTTTCTCTTCATTTCAGGGTTTCTTCAAACGTACCGTACAGAACAAGAAGGTAAGCTCTACCGTATTTTGCCATTCCGTGTCTCCCATTGCAAATTCACTTGCATAGAGCTTCTCCTTCAATTCCAAACTTCCCTTTCCAACACTATTTTGCAATTTGTTCCGCAACATTTGTGCACTTCACATGTTCTGAGGTAATACTTTCATTTCACTCCATCTCATAGCATTCTCCTTTCATGACAGATATGTGTAATCCCTTTGCGTTGCATTTACACAACCAAGAATTTGTTGGCACTTCCAATGTGTCCCTGTTGAACATCTACATCCACCTCCTTTTCAGCACTACCAGTGCTCCGCCGATTCATCTTGTCATGTCGATAAAACTTGCCGTAAGCGCTGTCCTAGCTGTCGGTTCGCAAAATGCATGGCAGAAGGGATGAAAGTAGAAGGTGAGTAGGCAGAACACCTTCTAAAGTACCGCACCCGCTGGTAGTACTCAGCTTGGACCGCATGCATCTTGGCCTCCCGAGCCACAGCTCCTCAAACCCCTCAGACTTTTTGGTCCTAAATTTCGCTCTTCCCAGCATGATAGTGGCACATTTGCTTCAAATCTGTGTTTCATCTCCGTTGAGAGCATTCACATAGCGACGAAAAAACCGGTCGTAGTAAATCGATCGTTCCAAGCATCAAATGTGAATCGAAAGGCGCTGTATTCACGATCTCTCCGCTGATTAATACGATCGCTGGTGACCGCTGTTGCAGCCAGCCTGAATTACTTTTTTCGACGAAACATTATACTGTAGAGCGCAGCAAGTTCCAAGTGGTGCAGCAGCAGCAGCAGCAGTCTTTTATTCTGGCAGCAAAGAAAAAATAAATTAGGCCCTGCTCAAGCATTGCAGCGATGACTGTGGCCTGCTACAGTAAGATTACTGCCGAAGACATTTCAGCCATGAAAAGGAGCGCATAGGGTCCTCAGTCCCATTTCCTTCAGATTTCAATTTTGCTCGATCAATGGTCGCACTTTTCGACGACGCGTTGATGGAGTTTTCCTACAAACAAAGCTCATATAGCGGTGACATGCCATAATTATAGGCTGGATACGTTTTCGGGGGGTGCTTTGCGGGTTTTTGTGTGTCATTGTTAGGGTGGCGGCAGACCCTCATGTAGGAGCTGTCGAAAGTATAATGGTAACTGGAAAAAAGAGTCGCCGAAAGAATGCCATGATATTTGGAAAAATCATGTGTTGGTGATAAATGTGCCTGAATTCTGGAATTGACAGCCGTTCGTGAGGACCGAATGCGGGGAGGGAGGAACAAGTTCGGTTCCTACTACAAGCGGGATCGAGCAGCTCGCATGCAACGTATAGCCCTTCAAGGAAGCACTCCGCAGGCTAATCAGGGCGCCTTCTACGCCACTCACCCGCCGATGGACCACCAGGTGACCAGCAGGTGGGCTGCTGTGCTTTTTTTACGTGGACGTAGGTCCTGAATGTGGAATTTAAAAACATGTCGAACAACCGCTAGCCGTTACCTGCTCAATGTTCTCTTTCCGTTCAGCACTCCCGACCAGCCACCACACATCCAGTATTTCGAAGGGAATCCACACAAAGTGAAGACCGAATACGATGTCATGCTACAGAGTCCGACGCTTTCGAGTAGCACTCCAACGCAACAGAGTAAATTTCCGTTTTTGGCCTCACAAACTCGTTTTCAGATTTTGATTCATAGACCAAATTTTTTGCATCTGTTGCACTTTCTGCACTGTTCCCCATCACAGTTACTTAAATGGATTGGGTCAGAGTGCTATGTAGTTATCCTCATTCTGTTTTCTGGTACAACTCCAGACTTCATCATTCATCGACCGAATCCGTACGTTCCTGATAGCGAAGGACTGGCGGCACTTCTGGGACAATCCATAGATGATCCGTTGCTGAGATCTCAAGCGTTTCCAATCTATCCTACAATCAAGCCGGAACCCTTCGACTACGTAGAGCACTACCTACCGGCGCAACTTCCTGATTATTCAGCATTTCATACACCTATCAGCTATTCAACCATGATATCCCATACAGCGAATTCTGTACCTCGAAGTGCGTCTAACTCAGGTGAGGTCCCTATCATGACGTTACTCTCTATGCTGGAAGCAGCTTCACCTCTTCAAGGTTCAAGCCGGTCATCTCCCGTGCTTCCCGTCTGTCCCATTCCAACAGAGAAGACGGTGGATGCGTTTTATGTGAACAACAACGAGATGGAGTGGTTACTGAGGGCTCTTCCTGACAACCCGCGGTAGGTGACGTGTAGTGATCGTTACTCTCCTTCGTGATTCAAGCAGTACTATTCCAGGATTCTCCCAATCCTTCGCAATGTTGACAAAGCGGATCCGTTCACGTATTCGTTGAGTGTTGTGGAAGCTAATCTAAACGAACTCGTTACATGGGCGAAGAATGCTCCGTATTTCCCTCAGCTGGAGGTATCCTTCAACTTTCAAAAGAATTTATTTATTCGTTTTCGTGTCTTATATCTTTCTGCGATTCGGTGTCCTTCTCACAAACGCCTGCCGTGAATTGCTCGGAGATCGCTTAAAGTGGTCGCATCCGGAGTTAAGAAAACATCAAAACAGCTCCGTTCCTCTCGACACAACACACACAAATACCGCCTTTGAGAGATACCCGCAATTCACGCACTATTCGCTAAATTGGCAGAGCGTAAATGTGCCGCGGTATTGTATCCTGGAAACAAAACACCGACACACCTATAATGAGCCCAAAATAGCGGTCACCACACGGTCCACCTCACCGGGAATAGAGAGCCTTACGGAAGTGCTCCGTTTATTCGTACCTTATGAAAGCGTTTCAGATGGAGGACCAAATGATGATGCTACAGTCGTCCTGGGCTTCGATTCATATAATTGATGTCAGCTATGCGGTTCTCAAAGGCGAAATCTCACATATAGTGAAGCTCCCCAACGGCGTCGAGTAAGTTGCGATGTTCTTGATCAATTCATCCGGGGCATCCATCAGTTGGGATGCTATCGATTCTGTGTCTGGGATTTGGCAGCTATGGTAGCCATAGATCTAGCGACGCGCGGAGTTTACGCAACCTCCTAGCGCGCTATCTATTCCATATCTGATAGCTCTCTCCTTACGCTGAGCGGCATTTCGCTTTTGACGAAGGTTTACGATCATGATGAGGTCGTGAGATACTTGTGGTTTAGGATTCCGCTCCTTCTTTCCGATTTATTACTGGAATCCTGCAGCAACTATTGTTATGCATTATTTCTTGCTCAAAAGAACAGAAACCAACATTTGATTATAGTATTCCGACTGGATTGATTGCGTTGATGGGTTATCACGTCCACATTCATAAATGGACAGAATTAATCGGTAGACTACATGCTCTGGGATTCGACCGCTGTGATTATGCCGCCTTCAAGTTCCTGGCATTCTACCAGAAAATCGAGGATCAGAGTAAGATATTTCCGTCTTGTGGTGCCTTCTAGCTTTGCGGAATGACGTAACCTTCGCGATTTCAGTTGAGACGCAGCTGAAAAATCCGCACCATATCCTGAAGGCACGGGAGTCTCTTCTGGCTTCGTGGGGTGCCTATCGCGGTACATCAAACGCTACGTTGCTGCCCCATTACGACATATTCGTCCAGATGAAGTGAGCGGATTCGTTGCTGCTTGTCACTTTCACTCGTCGTGGCACTGGTCTTGGTAGCCTTGGTTGAAGTGCCCATGCGCGCTCTCCCATTCGTTCTTTAATGACCTTGAACGTGCCGAGATTCACTGTGGATATGCTGCGCGCTTGACTTCCTCGAGTGCCAATTAGTATTCAGGGAGCTGTAATTACTGTATGTCATTACCGTAGCCCAACGGGAGACATTCCCACAAACTGTAAAGGAACTGTTAATTTGCATATGTAGGCTGGCATGGTAGCAGAGGCTACCCGGGGTCAAGCAATTACCAACTAAGAAATGTATACAATCGCGAGGAATTGGCTGCAAAAACGATTTTTAGCCAGTTTTTCGACTTTCATCAAGTTATCGTTACAACGGGTTGAGTGATGTTTCATAAGAGATTAAAGCTACGTTGTATTGTTTTTCTTTTTTTTTTTTTGAAATTCGCTCACGAACATTTGCAATCAGTGATACATTCACTCTGCGAACTTATTACCCAAGCCCATATCATTAACTATTACCTCGGTTGATATTGCACCAAAAATCATCCTGGTCATACATAATTATTCACTTATTTATTTATGCATATATCTATACATATTCAAGATCCACGAAAGATGAATTGAAATGTTGCACAAATAGCGCTAGCCGGAGGTTGAAAGCAAAAAGAAATTGTTGGGGGAGAAGTTATAGATATCAGAAGTTATAGATATTGATTGGTATCATGTAGTTGGCGCAGAATCTTGAGAATACCTGGATTTGCAGCTTGAGACCGAAAAGGGAACCGGAATTCCGCTCATCCTTGGCCTTCATCAGGCCTACTGAGCTATGTGCAGGCGGCTGCACACATTGGAAGGCGCGCGGGCAGAAAAATTCGATGGAATCCCACCCGGGGTGGTCACATGAACCGCACGCAACCGCGACGCAGCTCACCTCACATTCCATTAAGCTTTGTTTGGATCATATATTTATACTATGCATCTCAGTGTTGTTTCGGTGCCCGGAATTTATGGGAAAAAATGCATCGATTTTGCCGAAATTAATAACCTCGGTGTCCTTGAAGGACGACGGCCGAAATAATTGGACATTGAAATCGAATCATTAACAAGTAAACTGGTACAGAAAGTAAATGAAAAGGAGAGAGTTACAATCAGAAAAAATGATCTTATTTTACTAATTGCAGGACATTAGCCCAGGCGTCACAGCACTTTTTGGTTGAACGTAGTATCGCCGGAGAGATTGGTCTTCCCCTATTGTCTGAGATGCTTAATCCTCTCGTTAATCGGTCACTACCAAACTATGTGCGATGATAGCTAGACGTCAGTTACGCCAATTGTATCTGTACTTTTCTATCGATATGCATTCTGTGATTACCTGCTTATGTTCACTTGATCATACGCTCTCACTTAACATATTGCCTTGCAGTCGTGTGTGATCACCTGAGTCCTTTTTTTTCTTTTAATTTATAAGTATATCTTCTTTAGCATAGTGCTGTGTGTCATTGCATAACTCATGTTTTAATAATTGTGAACTGCCGCGAAGGTTAAGTGTTAATTTTCTTAATATGTACCGATTTGACGCGAAAGCGTCGATCTCTAATGGCTTTTCGTTACGGGACGCCTGCCTTTACACATGCCTCCATTTGAGCCTACCGGGTTTCGCGGTACTCCTGCTAACTTGCTAGTACATACATATAATACCCATTAGTCCACTCTACTTGAGACATTCCATGTGTATAGGTGAAAATTTAATTGTGCATCATCCGATTGTTGTAGTCTGCTATCGTCTCCAGTAGTTGGTTTGAATTCGAGCGATTACTGTCGAATACTGTTCAGCTTTCATTGTTCTCCTTTAATTGTTAGCATTCCGCAATAAAAGTTTTTTTTTCTCTCAAAGTAAGAGAAGGAAGGACACCTGGAGAAGCGGTGGTCGAGGCATGGCTTTGTCAGGGGAGTACGCATGCCTAGCCTACTGTACTTTATGCAGTTCAACGAGTTATCGTAGGAAAGGATTTCCAGGAGCTTTCACTATGAACTCAGCACTCTCCCTCTGTTCAATGTTATTTTCCAATTTGTGTTGTTGCTTTCTGTAATTCGCTTCCGTGATCGATCTTATTTTCAAAACCGTCTCCGAAAACGGCCACGCCCCATTCGCTTGCCCAATGGAATCAGTGATGTGCGTTGCGAGGACTCTAATTTTTACTAATGGTAGAGTAGTTGAAATAGTTGAAAATAGCAAAAAAAAATAGAAGAGTTCGGTTGTACTGATCATATCAAAGCCCATGTATCCCTATGCATATCCATCCAGAACCCGTGAGTCTACAAATTAGGTGCAGAACCCACGAAAAACCCACGAATTGTTTAATTCCACGCACAACCTATGCATACTGATACAAAACACGGCTTCTAGTTATCCTGAGATGGTCCAAAGGCCTCCAGCAGTAGAAGGCATGTAATGAGTGTGACATACCATGTCAAAATTGTTCGCTAATAACTGTCGTAACAAAGACCAGAACCCTAGTTACTCTTCGGTATTATTTTTTCAAACTCCCTCTAATTACAATAATTTAGAAATGTCTACTGAGGCCTCTCCTTCATGGGGAGGTTAGAGTTACAAAATTTCCTCCTTTACGAGGAGCGACTCCAGATTCGTGGCATCAATTCGCTTCTCAGTTCATACGCCCCCATTATTCCTCATCGACACATCCATCCTCTTGATATCAAGAAAGTTTCCGCATCATTTCTGCACTAGGATGAAGTTGTGAAATTGGAGCAACAGCGGTTACCACATATAACACAGAAATGTTTGGACGTTTTGAATGGTGAGAATTGGAAAACCTTGAAAAAGAAATGGGACCAGGAAAAATGGAGTGTTACTTTAAAGGTTAAATTTGACCAAAGTGTCTTTGTTAGCAGTACATCTTCTTCATCTTCGTAGAACAGGTTGAGAAGCATGAGATAAGAAGGAAATGGGGTTCGTGGGTCTGCTAGGAACTAAGTGTCGTTGGGAAAGTCTCCTTGTAATGGACATTCATAGGTGGAAGATGCCGAATGTTGCAGAAAAGGGTTGTGTCAGCTGTTTACCAACGTTGTCAGGATGGAGATTGCAAGATAGCGGTGAACGCTTAGAACACTGGATATGCATGCCACAAAGCAATTATCACCCATATCTGATTTTGGTCGGTTCTGTTCTGCAGCATCAGTAACGTCGTTCTGGCATGAAGTTGTTCATTTTCCAGTTCTTTAATGCTAACGGATACGTTGTTAAGGAGGTTCATTCTCTGCCCCTTCAGAAAGGGTAACCATTATTTTGGGATACCCCGTACATACAACAAATAATTCGCATAATTTGTAGCACAACAATATAGTGAAACACACCGATTACCTCACCTTCAATTTATATAGTCGTAACCCTGTAATAAAAAAAACCTATATCTAATTCAGATCCGAAAATACTACATTACATAACATCCGATGACAGTACGAGGAAAAAAATTTTAGAGGAAATATGAACGTCAGATGTTTCGTTTTCAAATTCTCGACTATGTTCTTGTTCTTTTGAACTGAAGTGTACATTCATTTTGAGCAGTGATCCATTCCTAGGCCGTGAAAGGTAATGATTCAGGAATTTGGAAAGGAAGCGTTCCTGCTGGCACAAGGACCTGCACCATCGTAATGCCAATGGTTCCCAAAGGTTTCTGTTGGAGAGTCTGGTGAATCCAAAATTCGTGTTGATCTGGCATTTTGATTAGCAGTGTGTCGGATTCTCTGAGAAGAACAGTCGCTCACCTTAGGAAACGAAGTAGAAGGGTCATTGATCAGAGTAGAGAATATTCTATGGATTTAGTCCTTGGATTGTCGTCCTTGTAATCAGTGGTCTTTTGCTCAGCGACACTTGGGTTGCTCAACCTGTTATTTTTTCAGTTTTTCAACTCTTCGTCTGTTGTGAAATCATTAAAAGCTATTTATATGTAGGAGAAAAATGAGTAGTACCTTAGGATGTAAAACTATAGAAAAACTATAGTTGCGGATGAAACAAAAAATATTCTAAAATTGATGGTACAACATCTAAGTTCAAGGAATATTCACCACTGCTATCGATGAACTCTCGCCATCTTCCACGCTGACAACGAGTCTCCTTGAAAGAATTCGGTGCGTTATGAGACCAAATAACGGCTTAGTTTTTAGACGTTTCCTGTGCGAAAGGAAGCCTATTTGATAGAACTTTGTGATGGCCAAATAACGCCAAACGTGGGCAATACGACGCATATATGGGCGACTTCCCAACCTAGATTAGGAGATGAGGATGATAGGAAGTTCCGTTGTACCCAAGTTACCCAAGTTCAGGGTATCTTTAATTAATTGAGTTTGGCATGCTCTAGTGATAAAGTAAGCAATTCCTTGATGGTTAACACAAGGTGCGGTTTCTGTTATCTTACCTTGTACCTTGTTTAAAGCCGTATAACACACAAATAGAAATTCTGCGATTTCGATCGATCGTCTTCTAAATTTATTCAAAAATTGAGTTTCAGAGTAAACTCGCAAATTCACATAGATGCAGATGCCACATAACTTGCTCTTTCAGTTAGTATTAAATACTTTACAGTAGGTGTTTATTAACGATTCTAATACATATTGCAAAAGAACACAATGCGCATCCACAATTTACAATCTAATAAATAATTGGAATCAAGACGTGTCAGTAAGGGGAACTTGGATGAAACATAGCTGTACCAAATAGGAATAGCAGGTATTTGATGACAGGAAATGTTAGGGAAGCTTCGCAAAATTGCACAGGGAAGCAAAGTTCAAGCACAGTAACCCACAAGCACACGCACTGTATTCACAAAACCTGGAGCGCACTTCGCTTCCTTACTGTTGTTCCCGAATTTTCATGAAATTTAAGCCACTTCTCATGGACAGAAAAATTGACCTCAAATCTCGAATCCGTGCGTCGAGTGTCGGCCATGATTGAGCGAAACGGGGGCAGGTCATGCTGCTGCGATTGGAGGATTAGGAGGAGGAACCAATCACAGATGCATGATCCGCCCCGTTTCGCCTCACCACGACCCACACCTTCGACTTGGAATCGGTGTGTTATATATCGATGATAGAAGCATAAGCTACGCAGTATGTAGAAAATACAAATTCAAAGGCTGAGAAGGCACCTGAACGGGTGCACGTCGAGAGGAGCTCGAAGACAAGAGGATCCATTCAAATCCGCTGGTCTAGGGTATTTCTCCCTGGATATTATCGATTCGGACATAGATTTTTTTGCGGTTTCATTGATCGACTCTTATCACTTATGCTCCAGTTTCTCTAGATCAGAATGTGCACACGGGGCAATTTACCACGTTGATTACAGGACACAGCCTTTTGTCTACGCATGGAGTAGAGGTATCAACGAAAAAAGGAAGTCTATGGTGTGCGTCCATGGCAGTTCTACAGAGGTATTGGGTTGTTGCGAAATTAATTGCCGAAATGGGTCTTTCATTTCAAAGTGTTGTAACTCGGCTCAAGCACCATTTTTTTTATTAGTTTAGTGACTGTTCGATTCGACAGGTCCTCCCCGACAACACAGCTAGGATTGCACGCCTCTACAACAAAAACTGAGATCACAAGATTTTGCAAACTTTTGGAAGGCAGTTTCGGCATGCTTCAAATTAGTAATCTGCTGCTATCGCGGGATTGTATCTGGAGCTTGGAAAAATCATATACAGTAGGGTAATGGTCTGGGGAACAAGGGCATTCAGTAAGAACCTCGATGCGTTGCTGCATCAGTTTTTGCCGGGTGACTTTTGGAATGTGTGGCTTAACGCTACTCTGGAGCAGGGGGAAATCAGCTCTTCTTCACCACTGCCGACTAAATCCATAGCGGATTTGCGGATCTCAACTGGGAATTACAATACTAGGAATCTGCTGTCAACGCTTGACTAGGTTATAGAAGTGTGCAGTCAATCCTTCCCTTGCAGCACCAACAAACTCCTTACACAACCTCCCCAGAGAGAAGATCTGGTTTGGGAAAATTGGAAGTGGGAAGTCGTCTCCACCCATACCCATTCGCATTTCTTTTGATCGTACAGGATACGGGCTTTATGCGCAGTACTTACTTGTTCAGGAAGTGATTAGTTTTGGGACGAAAAAATTGGGTTAGAAAAGATGTCACGTCAGACAAGACGTTGGTCATCAGTCAGATCGTGGAGTGTTCACGTCCGCACTTTTTGCATCCAGTTGCTTACAGTCAGATGCATTTAAACTGTAGTATAGTGAGCGTCCACCCCTTCTCTCATCATCCAGATGGTAAGATCCGGTTCAGATTCCACGGCTGTCCTAAACGCCTCATCGTCTGGCGACATCCCGCGACCATGACCATGGTTACATTTGAGTTTAAAATCGTATGAAGATGAGTTCGCCAACCTCTAGCCACTGTCCATTGGAAAGGCAATTCCAAGCCAAAACAAATGCAAGATTGAGGCATACCTCCGACAAAGAGTGTTCGAGTTTGAAGTCATCAAATATAATCACCCGAAAATCGCGTCGGCTCATCATTTGTTCGCGACTTCATAAAAATCCTCAGGAAGGAGCTTGCCAAGATGTTCAAGCAGCATTTGAAAGAGGAAGGAAAGCTCTACAAGAGGCTTACACAAACTGGGCTGAAGTTGCCCAAATTGGACAGAATAGAAAAGTTTAGTTGAACATATCCCGAAACCGCAATTATTTTCGCAACAACCTGATATATCCCCGTGTGTATTGATGGTAGATCTGGTGTGCTAAAGATTTTTGTTTGCATCTTCACACGTCCCCCCTCTCGGAGAAGTTCGTTCCACCAGAACTCAAATTCAGGCCCTCCAGAACTCGCTATAGAGCTCGTGCCGCACTGCGAATCCAAAGATTCGCTTTCGTTTAGGCTTATTTTCATAGAGGTTATTTCTGTCCTTTACAAATGGAACGATACATTGCGAATCCTCCCCACGCGGTCTTCCGGCCCTTTCAAGCGTTTGTGGCGAACACAGATTGTGAGCGGCAGCCTTTTTAAATGTATATAGGACTAGAATTGTTCCGTCTAACATCATAGATTAGTCGCGCTCGATCTTCAATATCACTTCACGCTGGGAATTGGTGCCAGAGCAAGATATGCGATGATAGGTCGATATTCTTAGGTTGCTGCTATAGTTCAAGTGGAGTATAGCACCCCCGTCGCCGGCGACGGCGGCAGCAGGTCATCAATAATGGCGACGGCGGATCGCCAACGTGGCGGCTGACACGATTTGCATCGATGTCACAGTCGCCAACATTTAAAAAAAACATCGGGTGACACAGCAGTCTGTTGTATCACCCAAAATTCACGTGGATACATCCGTGAGCATTAGCTCCGGCAGCAGACACTCGTGACTCTCATCTCTCAACCACAAGTTCAGAGGAAACACAAAACTTAATCACGTTGAGGCTCTTTTTGGTTCTTTTGGTGACAGCAAAGGAATGACGCGTCCCACAGGGCCATGAAATAGCTGATAGGGCAGAGCAATCGAACAAGTCATTGATATTGAAGAATAGCAAAATAATGAGAAGGGTTTTTTCAATGGAGATAAAGATTGCGTTCTCAGCTACTCGCATTTTTGCTCAATGTATGTGTGTGTTCCCCTTTGCTGACCACGAGTCTGCTCCTCGATAATGGGGATGGGGCAATTTTCTAACGTTCATATAAATTGTTCACGTCGACGATATTATTCCTTTTAATGAGTTACGCATGATCCTTGTAATTGCGAGATCGTATTTTTGAGATCTTCGAACACGTCTGAACATGCAAACAAATACCTGCAGGATGGTCCCGACACTATTGTCTGCGCGCTGCTAGGGTTTACTGTAGAAGTAAGCAACCTTGGCCTTGTATTTTTCTTGTCTTTGCCGTTAGCTCAAAAGAAAAACGGAACCACAGTATGAAACATACATAGATGAATACATGAATATATGAATATAATACATATAAAACATATTGGGTTGGGCAGTAAATGCGTGCGGTTTTTTTCAACTTGGTTCTTTGTTGGGATTTGAATTCATTTGAGTGACTGTCAAGACTATTTTGTAGCTCGTGCTTTACTCTTTATGAATGTTGCAACCGATTTCCTGAACACCCGCTATACTTTGTTTTCTATCGCATGAGTGTGACCCTTCAACTCGTTAAGAACGAACATCTTTGACACCCCTACTGTACTACCTCAATCCTGGACCAAATTCAGCTCAATCGGCCAGGGACATAAATGACGCCTACAGAGAGGGCTTTGCTCTCGAAGGACAGCGTAGAAGTGGATCTCCGCTTCAGAGAGCTCATTTTCGGCCTGGTGAATATCCCTCATTCCGCGCAGTTTTTGGAACAATGAGCCGATTATCAACTGGTTTTTGCTCTAGACCTAAGGAAGAGTCACTAGGATGCTAATTCTCTCCATCACGCACGTCCAACTGATCCATTTTGTGAAAAAGCATACAAGCCTTCAGCGCTTTATGACCCTTCACATGGAGAACGGTGGACCTCTCCGGAGAAATTTCGCCAAAACGACGATCGAGAAGCTGGTATAAAGGGCAATTCCACTCTTGTCCACTTTACGGGCCTGATGCAATTTCCAGCAACTCATTTTGTTCACTTTGTCAATCATTTTATGGAGTTCCATTCAAGAATTGAGGTCGAGAACCACAAATTGGGTCGTCTCAAACAATGTGGGTTCTTATGGAGATGGAAATGAGAAGCTATTCCATCTTTAGTAGCATTTGTAGAGGAGGAAAAGAGCTATGTGAACTATTTGTTGTGATTGATGTCGTTCGTGGAAAACTGCGATTCCGATGTCCATTGGAAACCACACGAACTTATTGCCCAACCCAAGATACTCGGACATTCGAGCGTTTGGAGCGCCGGTGAACCCGCCCACTTTTTGCCGATGCAGGCTTCCGGCAGGTACGCGCGGATGGAGCAGCTGAAGGTGCGGATGGAGCAGGAAAACCTGCTGTGAGCGCGCATGACGAAGGGCATGTGCCGGTTAACCTGCACCTCGTTTTTTTTTTCTCCATTGTCACGTGGCATCCGAAGTCTATATAGGCCGGCAGACGGCTGTGAAAGCTTAGTCTAGTCTCCGCTATGGCGGAGAATAGACTAGCCCTACGGGACTTGTCTGGCCAACTGAGGCCCGGTTGAAACTGTGGCCCAGTGTATCATTTGTCCAAACAAGATGCGTGGGATGCGATCGCATGCCAACGCGGCGCGGACGGGAAAATCCGCCTCGCCGCAGATGTCCGGCTCGTCGAGCGCTGATGCAGAGAGCACATACATGCCCGGTGGACTCATTTTTGAACTATTTTTGTAGTCACCCATGCAATAGAACATGATCTGCCTTAATCCTTCTATTCCGTTGGCAGGATCAAAGCAGGTCAAATGCAGGATATGGCGCGACTAACGGCGGAATAGGCGCCCCAACTCCGCCCACTTTTGCGTTTGTTCCGCAGGTGTCATGCCGCGAGAAACGGTTTGGACTGGCGCTCCAAACGCCCGTATGTCCGAGTATGATATTTGCGATCAGCAGATGAAGTGACATCTTTATGCGGAGCTCCGGAAAATTCTGTTTGATATTCGATCGAGTTATGACGGCAGCGGAGCGCCGGTGCTAGCTGATTTGATGGGCAGCCACTTCTCTTCATGTCATTAAAAAGCTACAGTAGCGAGCAAAAAGATTGCAACATTTGGTTTTTCGTCTATATCTCCATTCAAGGCAGATCGTGGAAGTTCAAACTTTTGTGGGAGTTGTAAATACTCATGCGAGATAGAAAAAGGTAGATCCTCCTCATTGCATGAACTTCCCGTTTTTTGAGAAAAATTTGCTTCGTAGAAGTCGAAATCCGTGATTTGGCACCAACCGGAATGGGTAACAAAATAATCTCTATCGTTGCTATCTGACTACGTATTGGTTCCTTGTTGCAGAATCAACCCGTATTGGTTGCATGTGCTGACCAGTGGTTGACTTCTGCGAAGACTATTTGAGGTCGATTCAGCAGTGATCCTCTATGGATGTTTCTGTCAGCTCGGCTCCTTCATTCAGCTCTGATTGGAAGGGATAGATGCTGCTAACGTTCCTACAGGTTTAGTTACAGGTGTTCGCCTTGAATGCAGTTGATTGCTCCCTTGGAATTCCGAAATATTTCGGCTGGTTTCAGTGCAGGCAGTTGTGTACATCACGGAAAATAAAGTTTGGAAATTTTTCTGACAGGGGGAGAAGGACACCGGAACAATCCCATAAGTGCTGAGGATGCTACAGGATTCCTGGAATATTGTCAAATACATGACGATTCATGCCGCCTTGGATTTGATGAGGTAATTCTCACAAAGGTGCAATGAAATCTACGAGACACCACCATGCAATGAAATCTACGAGACACCACCAGAGTGAGATACTGTAGTCTGGAACTCTGAGAACTGGATAATTCAGTTTGGTTTATATGAAGCGAACTGAAAGATACATTTTCAGAGCAAAAGGCTCCAGATTCACTATGAAAATTCGTGGGTGGGGCAAGAGAACACACGCACTCGTGCTAGTGACCAGCATTCTCCACTTCGAATAGTCCTGCTCCGACAAATATAAGGCGGTATGAATCGTCATGTACTTGACGATATTCCAGGAATCCTGTAGCATCCTCAGCACTTCTGGGATCTTTCCGGCGACATTTTCCCCGAGAGAGAAAAATTTCCAAACTTTATTTTCCGTGTTGTACGCAACTGGCTGCACTAAAACCAGCCAGAATATTTCGAAATTCCGAGGGAGCAATCAACTGCATCAAAGCCGAACACCTGCAACTAAGCCTACAGGAACGTTGGCAGCATCTATCCCTCCCAATCAGAGCTGAAAGAAGGAGCCAGGCTGACAGAAACATCCTTAGAGGATCACTGCTAAATCCACCTCAAATGGTCTTCGCACAAGTCAACCAGTGGTCAACACACGCATGTTCTCTAGCGTATACGGGTTGATTCTGCACCAAGGAACCAATACGTGGTCAGATACCAAATATAGACTTCATTTTGTTAAACATTCCGGACATTGGTTTATGTAAAAATTTAATTTGACCTACAATAATATAATTTTGTTATAAAATGCCAAGGAATAGAGGAATCAAAATTGTTGCCTAGGCAATGCTTCTGTGGACCCCTTTCTATCACGCTGCTGTGAACTGTGCTCTTACTCCCCTCTGATCTCTGCTGGTTCTTATCCATCTGGCCCCAAGCCTCACACTGGAGCACAGTGGGTTGCGTTTTATGCGATCTGGTAAGCAGAACAATCTCATCCTGTATAAGAATGTAGGTCTTCCGAGGAAATGAAAATGAAGAAGGCTGGACCGAAACATCTGCCAAGATAGAAATCAAAATTTGCATCCTTTCTACAATAATCCACGCATTAATCACCACAGTCTAGTTTTTGTACCATAGTGTCTTGTTCTCGTCCGCAGACACACACACACACATTGTAAGCAACTAATATTAGGTTGGTGCATAATTAATGCGGCTTTTTCCAGTAGTCCTTTGCTCATTAAAATTTAATGCGTTTTGATCGGTTTTTCCATATAAATAATCCTTTTTTTTCGTTTAGTAACGATGCTATCGAGAATCGTATTCGAATTCGCCATCTCATGCTCTACCACTTTGGAAGAACCTGGAATGCAGCACAGTCATTCCGCGATCTCAACGAAATTTGGCTGAAGAAAAATCTGCAAAACCAACTCGAAAAACATATAAATTGTTCAATTAGGGAGGTACAATTCCACAGATGAAGAAGAAAATAGTTTACGATCAAATTTCGATGACCAGGAATTTCTGGTAGTCGTTGAAGGGAAGGACGTTCGATTGGCGAGATTCCCCAGAAATAAAGCCTGCTCGTTTTGCTACAGAAAATCGGTGAAAATTGAACATTGTTCCTGTCTGAGATTTCGTACTGACGCAATGGCGAGTCTCCATGCTTTCCTGAGCCTTTTGAGAGGAAGTACCACGGTCGAATGGTTCATATTGAAGAGATCTGACAGCATCCCCGTTGTCAAGCATTCATCCTCTTCCACGGCTGCCCAAAATTCTTGGTGCTCGGAATTTGATGAACAACCTCTTCTTTCTTCATCTGTGAGACTCGTATCTCATGAATATAAACAATCTTTCAACTTAGCCCTGCTGATTGATCCACCTTTGAAAGGCTCGCTGAGATCTCGAAATGACTGTGCTGCATTCCAACTTTTCCCGAAGTGATAGAGCACATTATGGCGGACATGGATGCGGTCTCCGAGAGCATTTTCAATAAGCGGAAACAGAGGATTGTTTTTGTGAAAAAAATCATTTGAATAGCTTTAGTCTTTATCGAGAAAACAAGCCGCAAAAAAGCCGCATTAGTTATGCACCAACCTAATAGAATGTGTGATTGTAAGGTATATCACATTCTATGGATGCCTCTGTCATTGCCACCTTGGAATCTACACCATACGTCGCCTTCGCCTCCATCAATAGATGAAATATTTCCTCACGTGTTTCCTCGCCCAATCCGAGTGCGATCCAGGAGCTGAAAAGAAAAGAAATCATACCCCGGGAGCGAAAAAAGAAGGAATTTGAAAATTTGACACCTATTATGTGATCCGCATAGTTGCTGGAAATTAGTTAAAGAACACAATTCTGTTCGTATGAGACTCAAAGGATCTATGGTGAAATCTGAAACGTCCAATTTCCTTCAAATCAATTTCCAGAGAAATTATCCATGAAACGCCCCAGACGATGAGAGGAATGTACAGAGAACGCGAATGACAGCTGTATCTCTTCGCGACCAACAACTCTGGAAGCCGCTTAACGCGACACTCCAATGAGCCTCTCATTAGGTTGGCGTACGGAGGAAAAACGGTGATGAACCGTGTGCGCAAAAAAGGACGAGCGAGTATCTGAACATACGCTCACTAGAGTTTATTCTCAACTCTTTTGCTGATATATTCACATATAAAGAATATTCACAAGCAAACAGGATAACTGTTGAACAACATCCCACATGCTACAACGTCTCCCCCAGTATAGGGGCTCGAAAAATGTGAGTGCGTGATACTCTATCCTTTGAGCATTTATGCCATGAATGCGCAAGGACGTAGCATTGCGTCATGTCATTGTTGAAATAGGAGCGCACGGGCTACCAATCCAAGTGATTTTCTTGTACGAGCTCATGTGGAGCGTCATTGCTAGCAAGAGGGACAACGGAATACAGGCAAAGCGAAGCGAACATTTCGGGAATCATCCTCATATGGCTTCGTCAACTCGAAGGTAGTAGGAGGAGCAGATCAGGACTACGGTTTCACATTTTGCACCCGAAAGTGGTATTAGGAGCATACATGGACCACGGCTCCACACTCTTCACCTTTATCCAATTCCACACTCTCCAACCAACACCTTGTCTCGTCGCTCAAGCACTCCTTGAACGATCAGCACTCTGCCAATTTCGAGGAGTTTCGGTCATTGACTGATGACTTCTTTGAATGCAGTAACCCGACTTTGACCCCTTGGCGTACAGAATGTGCCTCATAGGTAGCCCCAGGTGGTGGGTGCACAATATGATTACAGTGAATCCAGAAGTTTTCTATTAGAAGAGAAAAATTTTAAGGAGTGATACAAATCTGGAGTGTCTCAATCATTTCTTGACAACCTAACATAAGGTGATACTTCACTGAGACATTCTTGAACTGCACCTTATGAAGAATTTGAGCATACGAAATTTTCTACATGAATAGAAGATGGATATTCATGTTTCATATAAACGTGACCTACCATATGGATTTGCCTGGCCTGGTGTCTCAGTTTGCCTGTTTTGCTGGGAGTTCAAGTTTGTCAATGTTCTTGCGAACGGATCTGAAAACGCACTACGAATAAACCCGATAAAATCAAGAGGAAAAACGAAAGAAATAGGAAAATGTGATTCGTTTCGCCTCTACCTTCAAACGAATCACATTTGGATTCTAGTCCCCCCGAGGCTCTTCAGTGAAGAGGGACACTAGAACAGAGAGAGATGAGGAGAGAAATAGGAAAATAAAGAGAATGAGTGAGCAAGGTGAGAGGAACACAAAAAGAAAGTTTGAAAAAGTGTAGTGTCTCAGTCTGCCTGTTTTGCTGGTAGTCCAAGTTTGTCACTGTTCTTGCGAACGGATCTGAAAACGCACTACGAAATTACTGAGGAACTGACGATTTGCCCTGTTTCCTCATCGTTAGGGTGGTAAGAGTCTTGAGCCGATTTTTTTTGAAAGTTCCGAAACTTTCGATCATTGATCGGTACTCGAGAACTATAATGTGATAGTTGTAGGCCAGTCCCGGAACTTCTCCAGAATAGTATATAAAGGTGGCATGCCTTTCTTAACTTTAATCACGATATCAATTCCACAGGAGCACCCTCGAGCTATAATCAGTTTTCCCTTCTCTTCCACCATCGGAAAGGGTTTCTGGAAGACCTAATTAATGGAGATGAGAATTGGGTCCTCTACGATTGTAAAACACGCATCGTGCCATGTGGCTCCGTCGAGGAGAAGATTCACCTGTTCCACCTGTAAAGGAAACAACTGTTTCTTTCACTACTTCCGGAATTCGCTAGGAATGTTGCATTATGAGCTGCTCCCGCAAACACACATAGTCACCGATAACACTTACGCCAATCACCTCCAGAAAGTCGCGGATTATGTTCGAGAAAAACGGCCATAACGAGTTTCTTGTATACCTACGCCATGATGACGCTAGGCCCCATATAGCTAAGGAGACTAGTGAACAACTGGAGGAGCTGGGATGAGTCACGGTTCCCCACCCACCCAATTCTTCTGACGTTGCCCCTTCCGATTATTTTGCTCCTTTAAGGCATTCTAAGTTAAGAAAAAAATTCACCAAAGTAAACGTTGTTGAAAGGGCGGTCAGCGAGTTCTTTGGCTTGCAGCCTCCCCAATTCTGGGGTTAGGGGACCGCTGACCTGCCCATTAGGTGGGACATTGCAGTTACTAACTATGACTTTTATATTGCTGAGCAAACTCCGCTGTATGCTCAGTAATAAAATAAGGTAGAAAAAAGTCTCAAACGGCTCGAGACTCTCTTACCACCCTAGTATATAAACCATCGTCGTATTAAGTGAAAGCAGTGTTAACCACTTCCAATGGAAGTGGAACATAAATGCTAACACCTCACCCATTTCCACTGCAGATGTAACCACTATTCACAAATGACACGTCCAGTCCTTCCGAGAATGTCTAATGTTCGGAGGGTTCGCGAATTCTAAATTTTCGGATTTTTTCACTCAAAAAGAGAAATCGTCCAGGATTCCGAACTTTAGCCGAATGAAAATTTGAAGAAGAGTGAGCCCAGGTTAAGATTAAATTTATTTGAAGCAGAAGCAACGCGACATAAGCGAAAAGGCGAAGCAAATAGCAATTCGGAGAACATCACGATCACGAACGAGAGGCATTTAGAAGATACATTCAAAATAAAGAGAAAATAAAATAAACAAGGTTACGACTGAGATGTTGATCCTGGTCCACTCGGGTCCGAGTCGGGCTGGACCTAAGTGAACTGTCCTTTTGTTGTCAGCCCTCCTTTCATGCTCTGACTGGACCACAAATCTCAGAGTACGCACGAAAGCTTATTCTTAACCGATTGACGACCGCGTGGCTCACCGGTGAGCCGCTCTTTTCTGGTCGCGTGGGACCGCGTGGCTCACCGGTTAGCCGCACCCTTCATATCGAGTACTGGACCTTAATTCCGAAATATTTTGCTATATTTCCATATGAAATCGGTGCAATACTTCCTAGGAAGGTCTCGAACAACTGTGGTTCAAGAAAGAGTTCTCCTTTATTGCGATAAATATCATGACAAGGGTGGGTTTTTGAAACCGAGAAGATTGCTTTTACATTTGTGTGTGGTGGATGGAAATAATCTGTATAAAAGCCACATTTCCTACATAGGAATACATTCGTTATATCCTGCAGTTCCTTATTCGTCAGACTAGAGCCATATGAACGTGTATGCTGTCTGAACATTCCCTTATAGCAATTAAAACACCTTTCACAAACTTCTTTCGGCCTTAATGAAAATTAGAAGGGTTAGGTTCTCTCCTTTTCTGGTCGATGATACCAGAAATCTCCTAGAAGTAAATTCCAAATTATTTTTTGCAAAAAGATCTGTCTTAGTCCCAATTATCTTATCGTAACAGAGTGCAACTCCGCGGGCGCTGCATTCTTGGAAGGGGTGTTGGCCAGACACGCAAAAATGCGCGAGGTCGTCAATGGTCTAAAGCCCTTAAAGTGCAATTGGCTGTTTGCGTCAAAACCGAGAATTAAAACCCGGAATCAAAGCGGCTCTCTACAAATATTAGGTTGTTGCCAAATTAATTGCCGAAATGGACGCATCAGTTCAAACTGTTGTAACTCGGCTCAGACACAATCTTTTTGGTCGCTTTAGTAACCATTCAATTCGGCAGATCATCCCTGACAATTCAGCAGGATTGCATGTCCCTATAACAAAAACTGAGATCACAAGGATTAGTAAACTCTTGAAAGGCGATTTCAGCATGCGTAAGATCAGCAATGTGCTGCTGTCGCAGGATTGCACCTGGAGCCATATCCACGAAAGTCCCCGGGGACTCTTCGGGGACCTCCTAGCTCCCTTTTATTCGTGCGCGATGGAAATGGACTCAAAACGGCTATTGCTTACCTTTTCCCGGTTGCTCCTTCAACCTCAACCGCGGCAGAGATCGGTGCTGTTGAAATGAACTTCCTATAGCTAGGCTTATCGCACGCGATTTGACTCCCCGTAACTTCATATCCACGAAAGTCCCTTCTTCATTTTCAGTCCCCGCGACGTCAGCGGCGAGCATGATCACTCCCTGTGGCCTACCTAGCAGGAAGCAGCTCCCCGTTGCTCGTTTTTCATGCAAAAAAGTATGCAGGCCTTATTAGTTGTCGCTTGGCTTCATCAATGATCTGTAGAACTAGTTTGGTTTTATTTTTTGCCAGAGAAACACTTGCAGAAGTGTTTTATGGCACAATTTCACTTATAGCTCAAAATGTTATTCCTTGACATGTAGCTACTGACAGAATCACCCTACAAGCTCCTAGAAAACTTTAACAAACAATAAGAATAAAAACGGTTAGAAAGGTACATTTGGACGGTCACGGTATGTTTTTCATGATTTTCCTAAGAAATAATTTGTTTTTCGCTGAAACTATTTTTTTACACAGAGAATTGGTCCCATCCTAAACAACTATATAATACATCAAATGCGGTGCGGATCAATGACTATGTGTTTTTTTTTTGCGGAAACAGAAAGAACGCACCGCTCGCACTGGAATCGCCACCGTAATGGCGAATTAATGATTTCTTGATATTTTTTTCACCAGATTTAATGCGCTATCAAGAAGCTATCAAGAAAACTAACACACCATGAGAAAAAAATCCTGCAACCTAGCTATCAAACTGTGACCTTGGCAAGCGGTACAATTCTTCTGATTAGTGGAGAACGAAGCTTTTTTTTCAAGAGCACATCTTTGGTGTCCTATGCAAAACATTAAGAAAATTGTGGACTGCCACTTTCACATCATCATGATAGAGGTTTTCTCTGTGAACCAAGAGATTCCGAAGCTGAGGAAAATTGAAGCAATCCAGCGAATTTTCTAGATGATGTAAGTCGAACACTTAGCGAAAGTGGCGAAAATAAATCAGACAGACTCGCTTACAGTATTCCTAGAAAATCACATTAAGAAAGGAAGAGGATAAACTGGCACATTTCAGTATTTGTTGGCTCCTAACTGCACTGAACATATTTCAAATCTAGAAAGAACGAAATTTCTTTAAGGCGATCACTATCGCACCGTTACTCCTAAAGAATATTATCGAAAGAAAGAAAAAAATTTGACATTTACTTTAACACAAAACTAGTCAATATTCGCACGAGATCTCGAATAATTTATATCATCTTAGGGTGAAAATCCGAACCAAATCCACAAGGATGTTTGGTGAAGTAATAATATAGTTTATTTGAATGAAATAGAAAAATAGGTAAGAACAGCAAAGAGGTACGGAAACTAATAAGAAAATGAGGGGGAGCGCGTATATCGCGATAGAAGCTGCCCGTTCGATACACTCGACGACGAGAGCTTCCGTATCCATGCAATTCTCTGACAATTTCTGCGACATTTTTGGACGCCGAGGTCTTTTCCTAGAGCCAAGAATGATATGGTGTTAAAAGTGTATTACAGAAATAATGAAAGTAATATTGGTGATCGTCAGTGGCGGACGCATAAAATGAGCGGAACTGAAGGAGGTGGAGGGGTAGGTAGAAAATGGGTAGAAAATGGGGTCTCTGCCGCTTTGGGGACACGAATGGTAATTAAAAATAAAAATAATAGTACTAAACTTATTATTTAAAATCTGATAAAGAATATCCAATAATAATAATAATAATAATAATAATAATAATAATAATAATAATAATAATAATAATAATAATAATAATAAATGAATTGTTAAAAATAAACTTATGCGATATTTTTGTTTATTTTACCAGTTTCTTCCGAAAATTCGGCACCCAATTCTCGGAGCTAGGTCCTCTCCGAGAATGAGTCGGCTGATTTGCGCCTTCCCCCTCACTACGTTCGCCACTGGTGTTTTTGATTGAATTTCTTGGACTTACATTCTTTACGCAGCAACAATCTTGGATTACAGATATTCAGCCCTAACGCGGCAGTGAATCCGTCCATTTGCGTTTCTGAGATTTTTGGGCATGGGTGCGAACCTCCCGCCAGTTGACCCGCTGGATGACGTCTTCTCATAGTTGTACCATCGAGACGAGTTATGAAAGCATAACCAAGCAAAACCGGATTAGCAAGCCAAATATTGTGCGTATTGTAACCCTACATACTCTCTTGCACAGCAAGTAAGGTTAATTCTCGTAGATTTACTTTGTTAGCGTTTCATGAATGTAACACTCCCTGCCTCTTAGTACAAGCGAGGGGGTGTCATGCAGTATTCAAGCAGAATTGTTTGTTCATGGCTCCTAAAAGCTCCTTACTCGTTGTCTACTACGATGAGTTTGTAGGAAATGTCCGTTTGTGAGTTCGCACCTCGAAATTGCAGAAATAAATAAACAAATAAATAAGTATACAGTCTTTCTCGAAAAATACTTCCTTGCGCTTCACCGCCCATCTGCTAAGCAGAGCCGCATCACCTATGCATTATCATACGTGGTGTGACTCAGCCAAGCTGAAGGGGGGGGGGTTCAGCGTGACGGAAGACTTTTTGACAAAAACTGTATGTAGCTTACACATTTAATGATGTCAAAACATACAACAATAACACATTTATGAATAGGCACTGGTCCTCTCCTACAGGTGCCCAGATTTTTAGAATAATCTCAACGGAACGGATAATCTCTAGAAATTAGGGGATCCTACGGTCTAGAGACATCTAATGTTCCTAGTTCTCCTCGGCAGCCTATGCAGATCCCAATAACTTGGAAATCTCGAATTAGTTTTTTTTTGGTTTGGATAATGCCTTCAAACGATCCCAACTCACAGGAAAATACTAAATAAAATATTAACCAATTAAAATGAAATATAAAAATGGGAAAGAGCGACAAATAGGAACGTCAAATCAAATATAATAATAACAAACGCGAATAGAAGACAAGATATAAGAACGGCTGATGCTAAATAGTCATCAATAATCATATCAATATCATAAATAGCATCGACAATGTCGTTGTGAAGGTTATGCTGTCATAGGCCTCAACAACGGTTAAAGCTCATTAAGACCCCGATAGCTTGGGAATGAGCTCTAGAAATGATGAGCGTTACCCCATGTTTGTGTTTGTTCACAGTTCATTTTCGGAATCGCTCTTGTCGCAGGTGGCCGTACCGCGGGGAGCAAGTCCCTTTCGCGCACGCGAACCCTCCCGCGACGGGGACTTTCGTGGATACGGCTCATGGAGTTCGGAAAAAGGATATACTGTAGGATAATGTTCTGAGGAATAAGGTCAACGAGTAAGAACTTCGATGCCTTACTGTATCAGTTTTTGCCGGGTGAGTTTTAGAATGTGAGGTTTAACGATATCCTGGAGGAGAGGAAAACCAGCGTTTGTTCATCCCTGCCGACCATATCTACAATAGATCTGCGGAAATCTACTCAAAATTACAATATCAGGACTCTGCGGTCAATGTTGGAGCAGGTTGCAGAAGGCTGCAGTGAATCACACCTTTACAGCACCCACCAAAATCCTAACACAGCCTCCCAAGTCTGAAGATCTGGTTTAGAAAAACTTAGAAATGGTAGAAAATGTCCACCGGTATAAATTCACACTTCCTCTTATCGAACAGGAATCTAGTTCCATCTATGGTTATTACGCGGCCTAAAAATAGGTAGTTTTGCTTCCAAAAATTAAGTTAGAAAAGATGTCACGAGGGAGGAGGCGCTGGTCATCTGTCAGATCATGGAGTGTTTACTTCCGCACCTTTCTTGTCATGTCGATTGAAGTCAAATGTTTTTGGACTGTAGCATAGTGAGCCGCCATCGGTGCCCTCAATGTCCAAATGTTTGGACCCGGTTTAGGTTCCATGAATGTCCTCAACGCTTGAGCATATGAAGCGCAGTTGAATCTAGAGGGAAATCAGCAAATTGTACACATACACACATTAGGCCTTGATGAGATGCTTTGTTGTGATTCATCCAGCAATTGAATGAAGCTAGCCCTTTTGCCAACCGTTTGCACGGCTCCATTCGAAATAAGCGTGTCTTGACTTGAGTAGAGCTCTGCAATCCAACTGTGTGAACCTGACCACTTGCTCAACCCCTTGCACACTATACCTAGTTTGGTAGCGCATATGGAGCGCAAACGCTGTGATTCGGATCCTAATGTCATCGAAAAGGGGACGTGGAGGCTTTACCGGAGAATAGGTCTTGAATCTTCTTCTTTGAAATATGTTCAGGTGGAATCCAAAACTGCTTGATGTTTAGTTATAGTATCGGTGGGATTACTACCACACCGCTCTCAATCTACTTCTTTGAACAAAACGTTCCTTATAATCATACGATTGATTTGGAGAGTTTTATGCTAACACCGAAGAAGTAACATTCTCTTGCGCAGAGATCGGTGGATTCCATCACACTGCTCTTGCACTACTTTCTTAAACAAAAACGTTCCTATAAATTGTTGGTACGGATCTCCTTCAACACTTCCGTCTCTTCGTCACCTGAATTTGCACGTTTAAGCTTCGAGAATCTCACATTAACGCTACCAAACTAAGTATAGTGTGCAAAGGGTTGAGCAAGTGGTCAGATTCACGCAGTTGAATTGCAGAGCTCTACTCAAGTCAAGGCACGCTTGTTTCGAATGGAGCCGTGCAAACGGTTAGCAAAAGGGCTAGCTTCATTCAAGTGCTGGATGAGTCACAACAAAGCATCTCATCAAGGCCTATTGTGTGTATGTGTACAATTTGCTGATTTCCCTCTAGAACATGTAATTCTCAACGGAAACTCACTTGTATTCTGAGTTTTGGATGGCTGGATAGAGGAACCATTGATGAGAAGCTTCTGATTCCGTAGTACGAGCTGTGAACCAGGCAACAACTCAAGAGATGAACGGAGCTTTCCACTACACTCCTGCGTCGTTGAATAATGGACGTGTCCAGGATTAAGCAGTCAGTTGAACAAAACCTCGATTATTGAATAAAATCTCGATCACTTAGAAAGAGGGAGAAGGAAAAATGACACCTCAGCGGTACATGTATTCGTAGAATAATCCACAAGAATATCTAGTTCCCAAGAGAAACGGCGTTTTCCGGCTTTTGAAAGGCTTAAAGGAGGCACGATTTATGAACCGCTTTTAATTTCGTAGTGCGATCCGTAAGCCATTTAGTAGTTCAAGAGCTTAAACGAACTATCTCCTGTACTTCTCGTACTTCGTTAGATAATGGCCATGTTCAGGACTAAGCTATCAGTTGAGCAAAACATGAGGACAGTTAACTTGATATTGGGCTGATAACAAAGGAACTACACTGTTGCAGTTCTTTTATCACGCTGAAACGCACTCAGGCAAAGGTTCTTAGTTTAAACTCGAGCAATAAATTTATTGCTGGACAGCGGCTTGACTTTGGAGAGATCAGTGCTGTTGCAGATACTCATGTTGTAGATCATGTGGATACTCATGATAGACTGTCTTTAAATCTTGACATGAATTTGACTTCATTTTATGAATTATGAATTTGACATCAGACATTCGGGCATTTGGAGCGCCGGCCCTCACCGTTTCTCGCGGCATGACACCTGCGGGACAAACACAAAAGTGGGCTGAGTTGGCGCACTTGTTCCGCCATTAGTTGCGCCTTCTTTCGCATTTGACCTGCCGTAATCCTGCTACTGGGATAGCAGGATCACGACAGGTTAAATGGCAGGAGCAGGGCAAGTCACCCTGCAGTGGTAGTACTAGCAGTCATTAATAGTGATGCCTAACTAGCACAACTGATGAAATATTACTCCAAAATAAGTTTTAACTTCAACTGCATCGGGACAATAAGAGCACCCACTCACGTAGAAAACAACCTAACGAGACAAAAGAAAAAGAAGGGTATAATGCAAGTAAACCGGCAAGATAGGAAAGACATAACTTGGGAACAGTGATATCATAGTACAGCGGTAGGAGCGGAACATAGCATTGGTAGGTACCTACAGTGGACGTCGAGATGGTGGTGGCCCATCCGGCTCCGAAGATTGATGCTCTGAAGAAGGTGATTTCACCGAAACACGCTAGCCTAATAAAGATCTGCAACAACCTCGTGTTGGCTCAACAAAACTACTACGTCAAATTATGAAAAATGTTCATCATATACTCAACTTATTTCACAATGCTAACAAAAAATTCATTGCTTATAACGGAAATAGTGAAATCTTCTTTATCATGTAGACTACCTCTTCAACAATATTTTCAATCAATTTAGTCATTTCATATTTGAACAATCTAAAGGCACCTCGTTTCTTGAGCTGTAGATATCAACAGACTCGATACCTGCATTTCACGCTGACTCCAATGATGTACGTCGAATCTCATAAAAATGACGAAACCTCCTTTTTCGGAGGGTCCGAAAGTGCAGTTCACGAACCACTCGGGCGGAGCGGTCCGTGGCTGTGCTGGCTGCCCGCCATGGTTGCAACGTTGTGCAACACGTCCGGACCTGTCCGATCGATAAGATCAACGGCTTTACGCGTCCACTCGGCTCGACAAACTTTTCCAAATCCGTCCCGGAAAACCATTAAGAAAAGGATTTAGGGACAGTTCTGTAACATTTTATGTAAACCACTGGGTTCACTGTGTGGAGGAGATTCAGAATCTGTTAAAAGCTCAAACACGAAAACGAGGTGACACACTGTCTTCAAAGGCAGCAAGAGCCGAATTCCTCGACTGCGAGCTGAGGTGCGCACGGTGAAGTACAGGCTCAGCACATCATAAATGTGAAACGAACACAAACAATGGTGGTTTACCTGCAGAGAAAATGGAACCGTCGTTGCGAACACGCCTGGCCGAGTTCGCGCCGGTACAAGTTTTCCTCGGCGCCGAAGCCATTACGGCGCGTTGTTTGGCGCAAAGGTAGTACGAAATGCGTTCAATTCGCAGGGTTTCGTGCCGGGACGCACACCCCGACAGCGGAGCATCGCGAACACGCCTGGCCGTGTTCGTCCGCGCACGAACGCGGCCAGGCGTGTTCGCGACGACAGTTCCAGTTTCTCTGTAGGTAAGCCATCACTGTCTGTGTTCGTTTCACATTCATGAAGTGCTGAGTCTGTACTTCACCACGCGCACCTCAGCTCGGAGTCGACGATTTCAGCTCTTGCTGCCTTTAAGGGAGTGCCCTAAGGTGGTGATCTTAGCCCACTTGTAGCAGACCTCGCACTATTTCAGCTTGAATGTGAGTATTTGAACAGAGTTAAAACAATCCCTACTCTTTTTCACTCAATTGGATACATGAATGATACCCCATTAATCAATTTGAGCAACACTTGAAATGAATATCCTACTTCCATATACAAATATCAATTGCATATGGATTATGAACCGCTAAAACACACAATCGGAAATCTCTTTTAGCTCACACTAGGTTCGCTTTAGTTGTTACCTATGGTCCTTCTCAAAGAGGTAGATGGATTCCGTGACTATAGAAACGCAATGGGACCTGAACGATAGATGCGGACGGAGCATACTACAAGGAAGAGGGTCGAGTAGGTCCCAGATCGCGACGATATGAGACCGCACGCGCAAGCCGTCTATTTTTTCGACAAGGACGGTACATAGTCACCCTACTCACCCTCCTCTGACCCCCTTCACGTACTTAAACACACATACATACAGTGGACGTCAATGGCGTTGGCCCATTCGCGGCCTCGACAAGGACGTCGCGCAACCGCTCCGCGCGCGCCGTAACCGATGTTTCTGCTGCTGTTATGCTATTTCTAGCAGATTTTCTACCCGATTTCAGGGATTTTCTACCAGATCGGGAAGGAAAGAGCCTAGAATGAGCATTCCACCGGCGGACGACACGATCCTGGCGTGCGCGGCGCGGTCGCGCTGCGTCCTTCTCGAGGCCGTAGATGGGCCAGCGCCATTGCCGTTCACTGTACATACATACATACATAATACATTACATACATACATACATACAAACATACATACATACATTACATGCATACATACATAAATACATACATTACATACATACAT
>JBAJFG010000193.1:0-35131 GCA_037903475.1 Ancylostoma caninum | reverse complement strand
AATCGGTAGTTATAGCGCAGTTACTACCGCCCCTGGTGTTGCTATTCTCCAGATTCCCCGAATACTTAGTTTTTTGACCCAGCTCATCAACTGTGCTAGATTGGAGAGCCGAGCCTATTCGCCCCGTCTCAGGCGCCGTCTGCGCCTGTGTCTGTTTCCCGGAACGCTTCATTAGGATGTATCTGGATCCCTTGTGAACATGTGTTATTGTGAACGAATCGGCAATTGCACTTGTCTTAGTGCATTGGGCACTGATGGAGTAAATTCTTGTTACCGGACCGCTGCATTTTCAGCTCCAGTTCACTTACTGTCCTTCAAAGCTACACTTGCAAGCTACCCATAGTAGTTTTGCAATGAAAATTTATCACAGTAGTGTTTTCGGAGTAATTTCGAAATTTTAATTCAAATTGTTTGGATCTACGAATAATTTTGTGCGGCTTTCCAGTTCCCCGTGCAGCATTTCAGATAAGACTCCTCCATTCTCTCCCTTTCTTCTTTCTTTCTCTCCTTCAACATAAATAGATTTGTGCGACTAGTTCCACCATATATGTACATATGCAGTAACCATTATCATAAATTTGCATCCAAATTAATGTATCCAGATTTCGAACAGGCTACCGGAATGGCTGAAGCCTAGCCTGTTCAGCAAGGCCAAATGTGACCTCATTTCATTCATTCATTCATTCATTCATTCATTCATTCATTCATTCATTCATTCATTCATTCATTCATTCATTCATTCATTCATTCATTCATTCATTCGTCCATCCATCCATCCATTCATTCATTCATTCATTCATTCATTCATTCATTCATTCAATCAATCAATATTCTGCTGAGGATATACGTATGACAAAACGTGGGTATTATTTTTCTCTAAAATTTCTATCTAAACCTACAGCAGACAGCCAAATCTTATGTAATCCTGAGTAGGTCCAACTAGGTAGGAACTGAAATTGCAACGAATCCTCCGTTAGAATAGACCACTTGGATATTTTCCGGGATTTCTTGGACATCGCGGAATCCGGCTCCATTTTTTTTTGACTTCCGTTCCCTCTGAACTGCAATCATTTGAAGGACACAGCGGGTGTTGCTATGTTCAGGAGGCAAACATTAGCGAAGTTATTTGGAAGGAAACTGCTGTGCTTCCTCGCTGTTATCCATTCAGCACAACAAGTGAGAGCCTAACTAGACATGTAGAAAAAGAGGTTGGTTCCCGCCTACGAATGGGATTGTGTTCATTCAAAGGAGGAATAAACAGCAGGGTAGGCTAAGGATTGTGTCATTGGTCTAAGCACTTTGAGAGTTATGGGAGTCTTTTCGGCTTGGACTCACGCAGTACAATCTATCTTGTTCCATCGCATTTATTGCTGAAAAAAAGGACTTCGTTGATAAGACCAAAGACGAACTTTTCAAGTGATCCAAAGTTCGAAAATAGAGTCGTTTGAGCTGGTTAAGTTAGGACACACTGTGGAAAAGTATTGCATCATTTCGCCTTTTTTACTGTTTTATCCGATTCTGAAGGAAATGCATTAATGTATTACAATGAACTTAGTAGCTTTAGCTCGTGAAACTGTGGAATCTCTTCACTTTTTTGTGTCTGCACCGAGAGTTGTTGCATTTGAGATCGACTAAAACGAACCTCTTCGAAACCTAGTTCCATGCAAATTAAGGGTTCCTCATAGATGTACAGGGTATTTCTCCACAAAAGTCACTTGAAACTGAAAGGATGTTTCACTGAAGATGAAATAGTTCAAAAAACGAACTGCTGCTTTAGAATTGGCAATTTTGGCCTAAATGGTGCTGCTTTGAGATGCAAATTTTGTTAGACTTACGTCAGTCGGGAAAGGAGAGGATTATCCCTAAAGGGTTTCTTGACGGTCATGTAACCAGCTTTGCTGGTGTTGAATCCTAACAAAATTTCCTAATTCCACTAGGATTCGGTAGAAATCGTGCATGTGATTGATCTGAGGTGATCTTCCACTGTAAGAGCACCGTATCCCATTCTACAAATCACATTTCCCCTAGTGATATCCTGCAAATTGGGCAACTTGCATCATAGAAATTTTCACTTATAATGCCTCTTTCTACTTACTCTCCCTATAAATTTGACATCCGTCTGTTGCCCTTGAAGCAATCAAGAACTCGTCCCATCAGAGATTGATAATCAAAGATTGATAATGGGAATTGCGTCTGTTTCTTGTGAATCCACTCTTAAATTCGTTGCTAATGATTGTGAGGAGTTGTGCTTTTGAAAAATTGAGGAAGAGACACAGATTACGGATTTCTCAAGCCTCATCAACCATCGGCACCAGTGAGTGGTAAGCATAGTCTGCAGAAGAAGGGACTCACTTTTCTTTTAGGGCAGTTGCCTCTTTTGTTTTAGTTCTGATCTCTTAGTTTTCTGATTTTGATCCCTGAATCTATCTCTAATTATATGCTGTTCCTAGCTCATGCTGAGCAAATCGTCTACGCCTACAATTTCGTGAAAGTTTCCATACATAAGGGTATCTATTTGGCAGTGGCGGACGCAGGGGGGGGGGCCCCCCCGAGAATGGGTCGCCAAATTTTCGAAATTACTTTACAATACAAATAAAAATCTTGTGTTAGTTTATTTTTAATTGTTTATTTTTGTTATTATTTTTAATATATTTTTTATTTATTGTTTATTATTATAATTAATATTATTATTAATTTTATTTTCCGTCTGGGTCCCCAAAACGGCGGAGACCCCACTTTTCTTCCCACGCCCCCCTCCCGCCCACTTTCTGCGTCCGCCACTGCTATTTGGGTATCTATTTACCTAATTCTATGGGGATTTTTATCAAATGAGTCTAAATACGAGGAGTGAACACTTTTTGTTTTTTTTTTGTCCGGTTCCGCTGAAGTGCGATTCCAAAATTTTCAATTCATTCTAATAGCTCATTCCAAAATTTTTAATTGATTCTAATAGCTGAGCCCTTCCCGCCTATGGACTGAAAAGCTTAGCGAAATACATTCACACTCTCGGGAAACAATACAGTTTTGTGCACACATTGTCTCGTTGAGAGTCTGAATTTCATGGCTTAGTTTGTGCAGGCATTTTCCTTGGCTGGTTTCTGAACACACTGGAACAATGTAGCATAGTACTTATCTGCTAGCTTGAGATTTATCTACTGGTATTCAGGGTGACGCGATATTTTCTCTATCCCGTAAAACTTTGAGCGAGACGACTCCACGTCAAGGTTCCGTGTTCAATCGCACTCGTCTTGGAGATCTGCCTATCTTGACCAATGACTTCGTGCTTGGGACATCAAATCTCGGCAGAATGCGCTACTAATCAGCAGTCGTGAAGCACTACGAAACTTTGCTTTTGCCTACTTGAAAAAACCTCAAATTTTTTTGAATGTTCTACTGAAATTTTCCTGTCCAGTTTCGAGAAGAGGCTGGAGAGAAAATGTTCTGCAAAGCATAGAATTATTAAATGATGACCTAGAAAATTTCCAAAGGGTGAGTCAGACAGTTCAGGTCCTTGCACAATTTCTGCTGCAAAATCCCTTCTGTTGTGCTTAACAATGTTCTCTACGGCCAAGACACACTGTTGTCTTCCTGCCTCTGTTCGTGATCAGACTTTGCTCCGTTAAAGGCAGCAGGAGCTGAAATCCTCGACTCCGAGCTGAGCTGTGGGTGGTGAAGTACAGACTCAGCACATCATAAATGTGAAACGAACACAGACAATGATGGCTTACCTGCACAGAAAATGGAACATTCGTCGCGAACACGCCTGGCTGTGTTCGTGCGCGGACGAGTTTTCCCCGGCGCGAAAGCCATTGCGGCGCGTGCTTTTGGCCGAGTCCCGCCATGAAACCCTGTGAACTGAATGCATTTCGTTTTCCCTTCGTGCCAAACCACGCACCGCAATGGCTTTTTGCGCTGGGGAAAATTCGTCCGCGCGCGAACACGGCCAGGCGTGTTCGCGACGAATGTTCCATTTTCTCTGCAGCTAAGCCATCATTGTCTGTGCTCGTTTCACATTTATGACGTGCTGAGTCTGTACTTCATCACCCACAGCTCAGCTCGGAGTCGAGGATTTCAGCTCCTGCTGCCTTTAATGACCGATATTTACTACAGCGAAGACTCTGCGCTCTAGTATTCAACATAGGAACGCAAGAAGACTTTTGATTTCAAATCTAATTTAGTTTTGTTCAGAGTAATTCGTTTACAGAACAAAAATTCATCTGCTCTTCAATGGATATGCATTTTCTGGGAAATGCGCCTATTTTAGCTTCAACAAAACGTTCTAATTTTTCGGATAGTTAACGGAATCTCCTAAAACTTCACATGCTAATATGAAATATTCCACCCTAGATGATGCTTTCAAAATTATGCAGAGACAGAAAATTGCAGACAGGCAAGCGGAGGCCGGAAACTTTTGATACCCTTGTACGTTGGCTAAAGTAGTAGTGGTGTACCCTTCCCTCCAGTAATAGTGCAATCCCTCATCTTTTAGCTGCTAGAGATGACTAAATTATTTAGTGTGGTGGCCAACTTGACGTCATATATTTAAGAAACGTTTACAACTTGGTAAAACATTGAAGTTTCAGAATGTCGCTTTCGAGTTGAGCCTTTTTTTTCGGTTTACCGATTTCAACTTCAACTTTTGCCGGTGTCACCCCCTCCAGGGGCGGGGGGACACTTCGTTCAGTGCTACCCCATAGATGCTGCACGCATCGTTGACACTCGCTCGATTCGATGATGCTACCAGATCTCAAAGCTGCTACCAAAGCGCTAGTTTCGGGTGCAATAAAACCAACAACAAGAATAAAACGATTCTTTATCATAAAATATAAAAAAACCAAAATTCAAGACTGACAGTGAAGAAATACAAAACAGAATCTAACTTTATACCCTACTGATGACTTCAGAAATAGGCATATCTTGAAGGAATATTGAATGGCCTTGGGTTGCTCTGCAACCGTCACACGAATTGGAATAACAATAATTTTGTTTGCAAACAGTGAAGGATAAAATGCTGGGAATCAGATGGTGATTCTTCTATCAGAAAGAGTCAAGGTTTTGATATCGAAGATAAGATACCAGATGGACGGACGATCGCAACGGATTTGGTAAAACTGACCAAAAAAGGATATTAGGGGGGTCTGACAGCTTGTAACGAGATCTATACTGTCAATACTGTTTTCGATGCTGATCTCAAATCCATTGTCCTTACAATCTTCTGTGGAGTTCCCTGTGAAGAGTTACGTGGCATGATTCCAGCCTCCGCAAGGCAGACAAAATTTGGCTTCCTGGATATATCATGCCAAAAGATCGCGTGAATGAGCCTGGATCCAGAAAAATCTTGGAGGTGTTTATTAATTTCAATTAGCTAGCAGGTTTGAAATAGTTTTCGCGGACATTTTCAGCAGAATATAACTCGAAAGTCAGTTTTGGACGGTCTTGACTAGTCGAAATCATGCCACGTAACTCTTCAGCAGACTCCACAGCAGATAAGGAAGATGAATTTGAAATCTTCATCTGTAACAGCATTTGACAGTATACATTTCATTAGGATTTGTCGGACCTCCTTAGTATCCTTCCCTGATGAGTACTGACAGTCAGTCGAAGCCATAACAAGGGCATAAAAGCATCGTATAAACCGTGACATTGCGAGCCTGGAAATGTTAAAATCGGTGCTATCTGCTATAGGAACGGTGAGGAACTCCACATGAGAAATTCACCCAGTTCCTTGATGGCTAACTAATTTTAATCATTTTTGATTAGACTAAAATATTAGAGGAAAATCATTCCAGATCATCGAATTAACTCGAAGCCGGCTTGCGACACTCGGGCTGGCATTAACCTCATTGACTGTTGCGCACGTTTTGCTCACGCTTAGCCTGCTTCTGACACTTTGCAACTGTGCTTTCACATCATCAATACGGTCCCATATGCGTGCTCGAGAGTAGAGTACATTACAGAAGGTCCTGTGATGTCATCCATCATCGAAAGTGACGAAATGCAGAATTGAGTGCTTGTCTCTCTCGCAGTACCAACCAAGTTTTCCCCACAAGGAAAGTGCACGAAGAAAAGCCGCCAATCCATAACGTGACCTATATGGATAGATAGCCCATCCAACGTGATGTTATGGCCTATACTTGAAATCTGCTAAATGGTCTACAGAAGCTCAGAGTACCACATGAAGCAAGGGGACGACACTATGGATGCTATGGACTTGTGGCTTGGTGTACACTGCCTTGTGGAGCTGGCGACGTTAGTTTCAAATCTGTTTGCATCCTTCCTGAGTTTTGTCTCTCTAAGGAGTTATGCGCTGTTTTATTGGGCGCATATGATAGAGCTGTACGAGTGCAGGAGCATAAGACAGCAATGTCAAATGACTGTGACGTAAAGGTAAGTTTCTCACTTGTTGTGAACATGCTCGCAGGATCTAATCCTCCAGTGTGCCACTGCTTTGCACTCTTTTTGTGAGCTTCTATTAACCATTTAGCAAATTTCAAATACATAATTGAACGTCGCTTTGGACAGACTCTTAGGTGTCATATTGAATTCGCAGCTCAAGCTCGTGCACTTCCCTTGCCAGTATTTGCATCTTCTGGAACAACAGACCACAAGGCAGTATTGGCACAAGTTTTATTCGGGTATGGAGTAAGCCCAGCCCATGTTTTGATTTCTGTTCGCTGCGCAGCGCCAATTCAGGTAAAAGTATCGAACTGATCCTCATCCAAGAATTAGGCACGTTTGGCTCTCATGCCATCTGCATCAGCACCACGTCTACGGACACCAACCACCCGCACGCGTCGCGTCAGGCTGTTTTGCCTTTTCTGCACATAGGAAAAAACAACTGGACATGCCTCAAAGGGTGGTCTAACTGGTCTAACTCATCTTAGCACCTTACTAGGCATATTAGGTCAAAGTTGGTCTATCCTTCCATGCGGAAGACCAGGAACAGCCGCTCTCTATGTACTGTCTCACCGCGGCCTGACTCACGCAAGTGTCCGATGATCTCACCACCTATCCCCCAAGAAGTGCCGAGGTACATGAAAACATCGGAGGAGAAACCAGAGGAGGACCAGTAGGCTCATAGAACACCCGGAAGCTATTTGGCTCTAATTCGATGCCGAAAACATGACAACACATTAGAGCAAATTGAGGGCAAAAAAAGCTCGCTCCTGAGTTGTCATTCTCATCCAGTTTGCCGTTTTTGCAAAAGAAGAAGCTCAATGCCGGTAGACTCGACAGCTCACAGTAAAAAACCTTGTGATCTGTGAAGAATTGGCACCGTTCAGTGGGGAGCTGTGGTGACGGATGGAATAAAATCATGCTCTGTCATGCTCCCATACCTTGTGGATCGCACATAAAAATTTGAGACGATTTTAGCAACGCAGTCTCCATCGTAAATGAGTGATCAAGTTTATATTACGTAAGCGCACTGGTGCAGTTCATGAGAGTCCTTCGACAGATGTGCTGTTTCGGCTCTACAACAGGGATGAGCGGATTGTTCGTATCCGGTTGTTCGTTTTGCCGTTATCCGTAGGCTTTGGCTTATCCGTTATCCGCACCGTTATCCGGGCTTCTGGCGCTGGATAACGGTGCGTATAAGACCGGAAATAGTAGTTTCATTTCGCACGTTCTCAACAGAGGATATCCTCCATTTCAAGAAGTACAGAATGGCCAAAAATGAACCGTTCTTTAAACCGTTCTCCAAAAGTAAGGTGAAGACATTACTCACTACTAATAATATTATTGCAAAGCTCATGGTTCGAAAATACGACATCGATTTTGCAACAACGAATATGGTGTTCTGTAGCATCTGGAGCACTTATCCGTTATCTGGTCTCCGTTATCCGGCCAATTTTGGCCTATCCGTTATCCGCACCGTTATCCGAATTGTGGGAAATCTCGTATCTGCTCATCCCTGCTCTATAAGCTATAACATTTTTGAGCTCGCTATAGGAATCCGCACATAGACTTTATGAAAAACCTGGAGGTAGCAGTACTGTGAAAGAGCTGGATCGGGAATTGCCAGTCTGTGATCGGTGACGTGTACAGGAATTTCATCTCACAGGCAGGAGGTAAAGGCTAGCGTATCACGGGATGTGACTCTATGTATGATGTGTAGTCTATTCGATGCAGCTGCCTATAGAAAACTTACGAATTGCTAAGCCTCAGAATTGCCGATATTTTCAATTAAATCAGGAACTAGCCTATATTTTCGAAGAGAGCAAAAAATAAAAGGAAAAAAACAGAAAAGCTTCCAATAATCACACTCATTCGTGATGGTACAGATAGCATGGATGATTTTATATGGGGAATCTATTCATGGAAACGACTGAGTCAGCAATCGTCAAGATCGCAAAAAATCTGGATTCGAATGTGGTCTTGTGGATCCGTGAAATGCGCTGCATAACTTATCTATCCACTTTTTCTTTTCTTGGCGCTACAGCAGTGTGTTGATGAGAGCTAACACAGTTGATTATTGAGCCTTCGATGATGGACTTCTCTCAACCCGAAAAGGAAAAAGAAATACTGCATGATGCTAGTGAATACACATGTCAGTTTCATTGATAGGATGAGTTTTCACTGGAAAGCAGAATGTCCACGCCACAGCAATACATCTGTTAAACTGATTTTATCGGAATGGTTAAGGTTGGATGCAATAGATGAGGACCACTGATTTTCGGATAGGATTATAGTCAAGCGGATCCACCGGACAATTTTTATCTTTCATCAAATCCACGTGGCCCCTATTTCCACCTCTAAGACTAAGCAATCGCGTGAAGAGATCCGGGGACCATATTATCAATGCATGGCTTTCTCTGGAGCCTCCCTTGACCTCCTACCTCATCTTTCACCAAAGACGATGTTCCCTACCCATTTTTGTAGACCATTTTCACAGCTTTACTTCTCACCGACAAGGCTTGATGTTTCTGTCCTGCATTCCTACCCTAGTATCTTTTTACAAATTTTCTGGATGTATCTGAAAGACAGACAGAGAGCGTATGTAGGTTGGTGGCGAATCATAATCTTATTTAGCCGGCGGGTTGACGCTTCTCCAGAATGTGTGCGTCGCTGTGTGTTGTAGGGCGTGCATGGATTTTTCTCCACAACCCCTATGCTTTATAAAACGAGAAGGAATCCCTCGTTCTGGTGCTTCTGCCCCTTAGCGTCCATTTTCTTTGAACTCATAGGAAAACATCGAGTTTCTGGAGGACCCGACGTCTTTTCATTATGCAAATTGCGCTTCTGTTGAATATTTCCGCCAACAAAACATCGTAAATTTCTCGAACTGGCTGCACCCATCCACCAGTAGCTCCAGAACACTCCCAAAAATAGGGCTTGTTGGCTTACACATCAATTCACCAAATCTCATATGTTCCTTCAGCGACTCCCTTCAGATATTCGATCAATCATTCAATTCATTTCGAGCTCATTTCTTTCCAGGTTCATATGTGCATATCTCTCCTAATACATTTTGTTCGAAACAACCCTTTGAGAGGGAAGGAGGTCTCTCAAATAGCTTCAGCGGTCAGCTACGAATGTTTCATCCGCTGTGCATCATTAGGATTTTCTTGTGTTCCTCAAGCTCAAGCTCAAGCTCATTTTCCACCTTGGTACTTCGACGGGAATCCAATTCTGACTTCCAAGCTTATTTTGAGGAAGTCCTGCAAAGAAGAACGAATAACTTCAGTTGCGGTAGTAAAGATTTTTCATACGCTCCTTTTTGTATGATAGCATTCTTACCTACATCTCCATTTTTCTGTTCTTAATACCCATTAATTGGATTATAAGTCTTTGTTTTGATCTGAAGAGGTTCTGGAAATTTTCATGCGATTCGTGAGAATCTTCCATCATCAAGCGGTGGACGTTTTTCGTGAGAGTATCACACAGAGAACGCACATCGACTGGAACGTGTTACACGATAATTCGTCAAGCCCCACGAAAACTGAGCTGGACAGTTATTCCAGATGGAATCTGAACCCCGTCTGTGAATGGTCATTCACGACGAGCATTTCTGCATAAAAGTATGCATTCGGAAAAAAAAACTCGGCCTAGGTTAGTATTGTGAGTACGTGCTAGCTCTAATTTTTACCCGCAGAAACGTTATTTGTGGTTAATTCACTCTATGTTAACCACTTCGATCTGGTTGCAGTGGTCGTTCTGAAGCCTTCACTTTATGCACCGCGTATGAAAAAAAGGGTTTGTCACTAGCTTTAGCCAGTTCTTTTAAGTATATTCTTGAAACCCTGTTGCCGATAATAATAGATGCTTGTCCCCCTAGTGTCACACGATTCCACCATTCCAATCTGCGAACAGCACCATTCCATCTCAGCTTAATTCCCTAGGTTTTACACCGTTGAAGTCTATAGAAGATGCTGATCATAGTGGTATACGTCATTCCCGTTGAACGAGATACGCGTTTTAATCCACACATTTCGTGGAGAGTTTGGGCGGGGCTTCTACTCGACTCTAATTTCCATCCTGGGCATTCACTCTTCCAACATGTTCTACGTGTTTGCTGCCAACAACCAATAATCCCAACTCCTGCATCCCCCATCGACCGTGTTAGACATTTCGGACGAGTAATTCTACCACAAGGCGTTATCGATATGCACGTATTGGATCAAGGCCTTACCCAACTTCCTTACTCCACTTCCTCAGAATTGAGAGCCAGAGAAAAGTGTATTTTGGAGTTTTACAAGGAATGGTGCGATCAAGGTTTTATTATCAGCGTTTCCTTGCGAATCCACTCGTATAAAAAGCCCTGAAAACTGAATAGAAGTTGAACACTACCTTTAACTATGCCGAAATACCCTTATTATGCTTCCAATTTTGTGTAAGGGTGAGGCGGGGCTTCCACTGGATAGTGGGCTTCTTCCACATTCATTAGAAGGACAACCTCGTATAGGTTCATAGCATTTTTTCTCGTAGTTATAAAGGGAAACTGTCTGAGAATGCGCCTACTTTCTGATATCCTTTTTGGTTGAGGTGTTATATCCGGATCGTTTGCCAACAGGTGGAAAAAACAAGGATGAGCCATTTTGTCCTCAATTTGTGGCATCTCAGCTGCGACAGCGCTGCACGAATGTGCAGAAATCCCATCTCATGTCGACTGACAGGTGACGAATGCCGCGTAATCACATTTATATCAGCTCCTTTTCATGTAGCACCCAAGCTTCAGCGTCAGTCTTTTGCTCAAATATCGACGACGGCACTTTCAAGTGAAATCCCTCTAATCGAATTTGTTATCGTGACGCGGCATGTTGTCAACGTTTGCCCTCCCGTGTAATCCGGCGCTCTATCGCTATAATTTGAAAAATCCATCTTTTTGAATTTCGCTTTGGACCCTTTTTGGTCGTTGGTGATTTTACTCTGAAACTATTGTCGCAGAACAAATTTTACCAGGTGACCTAGTGTTCTTTCGGTTCTCTCCTGTGGGTCTTCCAGTTTTCTGTTGCGGTTCTTCCGGATAGCTACTGTGATCTTTTCGAATCTTTCCAAATCCGCGTCTCTTTGTGTCGCTTCCTAACCACATGCTCGAGATCTCTTTCTGCTGCAATCCTTCTGACAGTTCTTTTGAGGTGGTGTGCTTCAATGAGCAAAGAAAAAAATGGTAACACAGATATGTACGTATTTCCTAAACGGTTTCCCTCCGCTCTGGTGCGCACACCGGTGGTTTCCGTCTAAATTCCTAGGAATATCCGCCTTAATTGTTCGGAAAAGTGTGAGGAATTCTGGAGGAAAATAAGCGAAATTTGGCACAATTCTAGAGGAAATTTAGCCGGAATTTAGAAGAACTCAAGGGATCGTCCAAACATGAATAACGGGGAAATATGGTTAGTCACGATCCATCTGATCACTCACCAGCGACTTCTAATGTTTGCAACGAAAAATTCAGTGAACGTTATTTACCACGTGGATGAGACAAAGAAGCATACAAACATGCTACCTTTGAGCTTACCTTGACGCAATGGTTGAACACTCTAACATCTTGCTTCGTAGGAAAGCGAGACTTCTTTTTTGCTTTCAATATGGGCAAGTTATATGATAAACTTATTTGATCCCAATTTTGTAATCGGATGTACCAATATTAAACGGGGCAAATTAGGGAACTGTGTATGTGTAAGTGAAACAAAGTTCAAAATTTTCAGACGTTTTAGCATTTTGTTTTATGAGCTCTTTTACTTCATCATTTCATTAATTCTATTCTGTTTCGCTCACTTATCCTTCACTTTGCTTGATCATATTTTTTTTCAGTTATTTATCAGTCACTCTATGTATTAGGGTGGTAAGGAAGTCTTGAGCCGATTTTTTGAAAGTTCGAGAACTTCTGATCATTGATCGGTGCCCATGATCTACCGTATGGAAGTTGTAGATTAAACATAATCTTCTTCATAATAGGCATATGAAGCCGAATTGCCTTTCCTAATTTCGATTACGACGTCAAGACCACAAGAGGTCCTCCGAGCTATAGTCAGTTTTTCCTGCTCTGCCTGCACCGAGAGGAGCTTCCAGAATATCTGATAAGTGGAGATGAGAGTTGGTTCCTCTACGATCCTAACACGCATCGTGCCATGGGGATCCGTCGAGAAGAAAATCCGTCGAATTGCAACCCCACCAACAAGTGTTTCCTATGTTACTTCTGGAATTCGCGAGGAATGTTGTATTACGAGCTGTTTCCGCAAACACACAGTCATGGGTAACGCCTACGCCAATAAGCTCCAGAAAGTCGCGGATGCTGTTCGAGAAAAACGGCGAGATACGTTTCTTGTACACCCATGCCATGATGACGCTAGGCCCAAGCCCTTAGCTAACGAGTCTAGTGAAAAAATTGGAGGAACTGGGCTGGGTCACGGTTCTCCACTCTTGAATGCATTCCAAGCTAAGAAAAAATTTACCAAAGCTGTTGTTGAAAGGGCGGTCAGCGATTTCTTTGGCTTCCACCTTCTCCAGTTCTGGGTATGCTGAGTAATAAAATGAAACAGAAAAAAGTCTCAAACGGCTCAAGACTTTCTTAACACCCTAATACTTCGTTTTATACAATTTTTCCACTTTTATTCTCTAATTTGTTCATTTTTAGAGGGAAATTTTGTCACTACGGGAAAATCTCTTAAATATATCCGTAATCTGGATATTCTAGGTCATCGGTTCCTAGCTGAGTACATTGTGTGCGATTTCGCTGGTTTCCGTTCAAGTTCCACGTAAATTAATTTAATTTCGTGCCATACCCTCACATTTTCTCCCAAAAGTTCCTGCGAAAATAACCGATTTGGAGTCATCTTAGTGAGCTGGGAACATGTGAAGGTTATTTCCACAAAACAAGGGGTATTGAACAGGATCGGCCTGTAATAGTTATATAGAAAGCATTCCAAATAGCACATTGAACACTAAGACATGAAGTTCATATTGAAACTTAGTGCCACACATCAATACTCGAAAGGTTGCAAAAATTCCCGCTTAATTCACCACTGTTCGAATTTACCCGGGATCTAGGCGGAATTTAGGAGAAATCCGGCGGCCGACCAGATTTGACCAGAATTTACACTGAAACCGGCGGAATTTCGAGAAATACACGATTTACACGGAGTTTCCCAGGGAATCAGGCGGAGAGTATACCACAGAATCCTCTCAAACTTTCCAAAAAGGGGTTACTTCAGATGGTGATCAGATGGATGATGACACTGCCGTTTTCTTGACGGAATCGACATTCCCTCTCTCCGCTTCTGAAGTAATCCTACTGTAACCCACAGCAATTAACATTAAATATGATTGAAAACCATCAAGAAAACTCTGATTTGCCATTATAGCGTCGATACCAGCGCGAGCGGAGCGGTCGTGCAGCTTGTCCCGGGAAAACGCACTACTATCGACGCTCACTGTACGTAGATTAATAAATTTTTAAAGGTCATTCCATTTTCGTGACGATTCCATTTCTACTGGCTTGTTCCCCAATAGTTCGTTCGGGAAGTTTCCGGAACGAATCCGTACATGGAAATCCCGGCAAAAACTTTGTTGTGAGTCAATACATCATCTGCGATATTCACCAGATACCTGCATCCGACTCCTGTCTAACGATCTCACTCGAACTACTTAAAGCAGCAGAAGTTTCGATAGGGAGTTGCATTAAGGACTGTGAAGATACTCTGCTCCAGAAAATTCTGGATTCTTAGCCTATGGCATTAAATATGTAGCTTTCGGAGAGATGGCAAAAGTTGACTGACTCCGATGGCGATTTTTTAAAATTTTAGTTTTTCTTTCTTCTGCTACTTGCCTCACTAATTGCTGAATTTTTGGATACACTTTTGAAGTTTCCCTAGCCAAAATATTGTCTCGTTTCAGATCTACTTAGTTTTCTTCAGATTCGCAGAATAAAGAAGCTAAAATAGAAAAAAATTCACTGGAGTGCAGGCTGTAGATCTCCCTGGAATGTGAAAAGTGTTATTTAGAGAGAACTTTTTGACTGATGATTTCCTCGCTCAGGACATGCTTGTTAGGCTTCCCCCTCTCACTTGGGAATCGGGGCACTCTGCCAAAGGGCTAATTTGAGCGCGAGTGGCAAAATACACATGGTTTTGGATGCATGCACTTGTTGAGCCCTGTGGAAGGCCTCTTTTCCCATGTTCCTGGTAGTGGAAATAGGAGTGAAAGAAATCGAATCCGATGCTAAGCGCTGTGCTCCCTCCAGGGTCTTCTCAACCGGGGCTTGTGAGGGCTATTGATCATGTATTTCCAAAAAGGTCATTTATTTTCTTTTTTTTGGCTGCCAGGAAGCGATGTCCCCGGTGCACACGAGGGCGAGCCTGCATTGTTGAAGAAGGCTCGGAGGTCACGACCACCTCGTCAACTGCTCCGTAAACACGCCACGAGATGATCACAGTAACGACGCTGCTAATGTGCTTTACTCTGCGGCCGCGCTCAACAACAGCGTTGCAATGCATGAGTTCCTGGATTGGCTGGGGTTTGTTCCCGGGGAGCTGTCCTCATCATGGGGGAACGTGCGCTCGGTTTAATGTGACGAGCATCCTGCAAATGCATGGAAAAAGATGATTCTGGTTATGGCTGGCATATTTCACTGACCGCCCGTCGTCCACAATTCTCTAGAGACACACGTGTCAGTTCTATTAAAAATGCTTTCCCCTCCTGCTTTATGTCAAACTTTTGCTCGCAGATATGCGGTCTGTTTCCATTTTTGCTTGAATTTCTCCCCCTTTTTTCGAAATTAACCTTCACCATCTCAAACCATACCATCAAATTTTCTAGGTATCCTAGTGTCATCCTGTACAACCTCGTTCGAGAAGGACTGCTCGGTCCTGTCGATCCAGAATGTGCAAGAATAAGTCCACAGACGACATCAACCAGAACTCCTCCTGCAGCAGGTTTCCCCCTAGTGATCTATCTAGAAGTTTCAAACTTTCCTGACAGCTTTGATCAAATGTTTCGTAATCGTCCCTTATTAGTATCACCTGCTGCTTGCATGCTGCCAGCCACACTTCGCCGCAAGTTGGGTATTGGTTGTCCCGCAACCCACCTGAACTTACACACTTTGAATGCACTAAATAAAACCTTTACTAATCTAAAGTTCGAGTTATTTTCCCAGACTACATGTCCGAATGTTTAGAATGGTCAGGGGGTAGCATTAGAATTCAACTCTGCCAAAATCTTTAATCAACCCTGAACTATAAAACCCTCGCTGACATCTTCAAAAAATACAGTTGGTGAGTGAGGTTGCATTCTTTTCATTCCATCCCTACAAATTTCTTAAAGTGCAGTGTAACGAAAATCCGGATAGATCTCGGGGACTAAAATTTACCGATTAGACTACCCATAAGAAATTTGGTGATAAATTTCCAAGTTATTAAATATGGGCATTTCTTTATTTGAGGAAACGGGAACGGCGCTGGGTGCCGCCCAAGGTTGTGGCAAGCGAGAACATCCAAAATTTCGTGCTGAGGATGGGAACTGTGATCCTTCCTCATATGGAACTGAGCTTGAATCGATTACGGTTCTTGCCGTTGGTTTCACTTTAAAATAAATTGCTTCTTAACAAATTTATGGGGATGGAACCGAAGGGGAACACGCAATTTTGCTCGTCGAATGTACTTCTTTTCGAGAAGTTAGCGAGGCTAGTGTAAATCTTACAAAATGGTCCCAGTCTGACGATAGCGCTCTTTCGAACAAAATAACTACTAAAACCCAGCATTTAACTCTGAACCTGTTTGCGTTGGAGGTGTGAACTCGCAGCTAGCTAAAAATAACTGCTGCCATCTGCACGTCCATTGAAGGGAAACGCTTGGAAGTGCGAATATTTTGTGGAAATTTTCCAGGAAACTAGTTTCAGAAAATTTGAATACTTGATTTCTTAGCCTGTTGAAGTTTCTGGGTGCTAATGTTTGAAGTGTGCCAGACCTCCTTTGGAGGTAGATTATCTTTTAGTACGTTTCTCTTGCCGAATTTATTATCTGGACAAATGTTCTGCTTATAAAAAAATCTGGATAGTGACCGGCTGGCCATATCTGATGATCTGATCGGTTGCCATGTGCAGTTAATTTCCCTTTTCCACAATTCATTCATAGGAAAGGTTGGTAATTCATGCTCTAAAGAGTTAAGGGTCAGATCTTTTTTTACCGTGAATCACTGACCATAATAATATAAGGGAAGCTTCCTATGAGTTTGTAGTTCATGTAAGTTTGTTATATTTATTAGTTTCCAATTACTACCGAAGTTTATTCTAATCTTCTTAATGTTAGTGAGCTTTGATGAGCTAGCGAAAATTTTGAAATGTTCCAAATACTCGACACTTGTACATAGAGGAGAACTCCAATACTTTTCTCTATCACTAAGAGTTCCGCTGCACTCATTGTCGCCAAGGCTGCTGTGGTACGGTACCTAAATAGGCTTGAAATCACACATTGGTTTGTTCCCCGCAGTGCAGTCTGGCTATTTCATAATCTATACATCTCTCGAGGAGTTTTTACCCGAGATATTTTTGAATACATTCATTCCTGTGGACTCTTCTTATTGTGTATATTTTTTGCGTCCTCCATTTCTTTTATTTTCATTTTCACTTTCATTTCATACGTCTAAAACGTGCTAAAACAAAGCAAAAAAGAGGAGAAAAACTAACTAGGATTACAACAGAGCAAATTGATACACTAATTGAACAATGAGTGCCGGACTCATCTGGCTTGCCAATCCAACAAATGCTCAAATAAGTGCCATTTGCAAGCCCCTATGTCTCAGGATCTGATCCCCTGTTGGTGCCGAGCAAGGTATAGCATCTAAAAGGAGCCCAATCAACATGATAGGGAGATCAACACGGAAGCCAGAAGCAGTACCCACATCAGTTGGCTATGATGCCCTCAGCGCCACTTGAGGGGGTCGTAGGAGCTTGCCGGAACTTCGACACACGGATATTCCGGCCACCCTAGTAACGAGCCAGGCTTTTCATACGACCTCACCAAGACGAGCTTTGAGGCTTAATCTATATACCTTAGCAGGCGCCAGCAGCAGATCAAATCATAGGCCGCCAGAATTGGCAATCCGAATCGTAAAAAAACTACAAAGTAGTAGTTCGTTTATGACGAAGTTGACAGACAGTTCGCTAGAAGCTTCCGGATCAAATAAACAACAGATGGATGGGGAAAAAAAACCATGAACAGAATCAAAGATTTCCAAGATCACATACAGGGAACTCCAAACGTACGCGGACAGGGGCGGGACCGCGGTGCGCCTCTGCTGGGCAGAGACACGAGCGCTCTGCATGTGGCTCTGGTTTCTCTGCTCTCTGCCGCAGAAGCAGAGAAACCAGAGCCACATGCAAAGCGCTCGTGTCTCTGCCCAGCAGAGGCGCACCGCGGTCCCGCCCCTGTCCGCGTACGTTTGGAGTTCCCTGTAGACAAATACGTACGTAACGCGTTGATGCTGATATATAGCAAGCAAAATTTTATGTATCCAAACCACAAAGCATGCCAGAAAATTGCGTGATGGAAGGAACACTAGAAATCTGCAACACCGAGAGTTGACAACACATCAATTTCTGAGCTCTTCAGTGAAATTCTTTATTATCGGCAGAAATCTTCATATGCTCTCCTAACCTAACAATAAGATGTAATCCGAGAACATATCTATTTGTCTCTGAAGCCTTACACACCATCTTACTTTTTTGTAGACTCCAATAATCCGTTCTGCTATTATAATTTTCAGAGCAATGTGTGGGAAGCATTTACCTTCGGAGAAACTATTGCATCCTTCATAAAGAGGGTAGGGGTGGTATGGTGTGGGAAAAAAACTTGTGTCTCAACCAGAATATGTTTGTGAGCAAGCAGTATTTCAAGAATGGTGTTACTGGAAATGCTGACTTCCACAGATGATATCCTACTACATACGTGTAATAATTGCAAATTTTTGGAATACCACACAATACAACACATTCTCCCCATCCTTTCTGGTTTGAAAATTTGCTTACCTTATTTCTATGTCTGTCTCGTCTCATTTTCTTGCTTTTATCTTCTTAAGTGATATCATTTTATTTCCTCGCTTTTATCTTTTTACGTCCGTTTTGATTTCTCCTATCACAATTTCTTGCATTTTCTTCATTATATATCTCTCTAACTGTCGTTCTCTTATTTCAAGGACTTTTTCTCAGCCATTCAAGGTTATCTTACAAAGACCGTCTTAAAGCTCTGGGAGCACAAACTCTAGCATTCCGAAGAAAAGTAGCCGATTTTGTATTTATGTATAAGTTGACGACCGGGGAATGTGACCTTAAGCTGTATGACATTTTTGAAAGGCCGAATATGTTAGAAGTTACTAGAGGTCATCCATATCGCATTAAACCAGAAAGAGCAAAAACAGCTGCATATGCCGGATCGTTTCTCGCTAGGCCAGCTAGCCAGTGGAACAGTTTTGATGCCAGTTTATTCAGGTGGAAGCGATCTTGCTTATTCCAGGTTCATTCAGTCGATTACTTCCAGAAAAGTATTCCAGATTGAGTTTTCCTTCTCTACAACAATGAATAGCATGAGCTGATATAAAAAAGGCAGACTGTGTTACTAACACTGATATTTGAGTATTTTTTCATTATGTTGCTTATTACTAACACATAGATTATCACGTTATGCAATTGTCGCCCCAAACAGTGACCCCCTGCTTCCGGCCCGAAGGACTCCGGATACCAGCTTCGGGACGTCGGGAACGTTGGCGGACCTACTAAGCTTGTATCCGGAGTCCTTCACATGTGCCTTCCGAGGGCTTGCAGTGTTGGCGGTCACTGCCCTTCTAAACCGAGCTGTCCACCTCCTCTCTCCCCCCCCCTCACTCCACCCATAGAATGGAGTTAGATCGATCCTTTTGTTGAATTCTCGGTCTATGTCAACTCTCATACTTTGCTTTCACGATGTGAACCGATATTATGAATAAAGAATAAAGAATAGCCGGGACGAAACGCTAGTGCGAGCTTAGCGTATCTAGACTAGTAGTTAATATTCGTATACGCTTTGCATAGAAGTTTTGTTAGAAAGTTCTAGAATGAAATCCGGAAGATTTGAGAAGAAACAAAAGCCAGTGGCGGAAACTTTTCCTAGAGGCTAACATTTTTCTTGGGAGACGGAAATATTTTTTCTTCTAACTCAGTTCATGTCCTGTTTTTTTTTGAACAAGTTCTGCATTTCCCGACGTTCGCCGGCTGTTAATGAAGCAAACCTTTTGCGTAATAGATAAATAAATAAATCTTGAGCAATATGTGCCTTGTAGGCATTGTACGATTTGACCGTTCCTCTGTTCTTCTGAATTTCGCAACAGTATTTCAGAGGTCTTCTGCCTCGTTGAGATTACCTCATTTTCTCAATGTTGTTGAAGAGTTGTCTGATCAAATCCTGACGTTGATTCTGTTTTCCACCATTGTCATAAACAAATTTCTCCTGAGTTGCTGCGAACTTGTGCCGCTTGCGCTGCGATTCGTCGATGTCGGAAATGATTTGTCGGAATCCAATTCCACCTTTGTATGACGAACGAACGAGCAAACGATTTCAGTATGCGTTCACCGGCCATCTAATGCCCGCACTTCCGTTCGTTTAGCTATGGAATGAAAGGTGAGCTCTTTCTCTATATACATATAGATACAGACGCAGTGTGTCGAACGCCGCCTGCTCTCTGGGGTGCAGTGGAAAGTACACGTAGAGGTGTGGTCCCAGGACTATGGATCGTCCTGGGTTAGCCAGGATTCCCAGCTGGGTCCACGGAATATTTGAGTATTCTCTCTCGATGACGACTTGAGCGGCTCTCTGTCGTAGTTGTCTTGGGGCGCAAATTCAATTCGCTGACGTCTGCCCCCGTCTGTGTGTTATGAAGTGTTCGACGGCGTAACGAAATCGAGGATTTGGCCGCGATGTAGCGACTTACTCTCCCCGGCGCCCCCTCCATCCCCCCGCCATCCAATTTGACCTCACTTCTCCGATCAGCCTCTACTTTTTTAGCTGAGCCCAGCCTTAGCCCTTAACCCTAGCCTTCCATGTTTATGTTGTACTTTGCTCAATGAAGCACAAAATGGATAATTGCTAACCATATTTATCATTGACGAAGTGGTATTGACGAATATGGAGGATATTTCTTTATCTTTTCACTCCTCTGTGCTGCTACTTGCTGTGAAACCTCACCAATGCGTTCTTGAATCTCGCTTTTTTGGTTTGGTTTTTCCTCATTAGGTGCCTCGAAAAAACTTTCTTCCTTTTAAGGAGCAGTACTCTTAATTTCCAATCACAACATTACTTAAACTTCTTTATGTAAATTCAGGGAGGAATTAACACTGAATTTTCCCTCAAGAACCCCGTATGAGCATAGGAATCCCTCAGTGGCGAACGCAGAAAGTGGGTGGGAGGCGGGGGGGGGCGTGGGAAGAGAAGTGGGGTCTCCGCCGTTTTGGGGACCCAGACGGAAAATAAAATTAATAAAAATATTAAATAAATAACAATTAATAATTAATAAAAATTACATTAAAAATAATATTGAAAACAAACGAGTAAAATTAAACTAATGCAAGATATTTATATGTATTGTAAAGTAATTTCGAAACCCCCGCCCCCCCTCTGCGTCCGCCACTGGAATCCCTCGATGTTTTATTGCTGAAGCTCTACAGTATGCGAATGAGTTCCATGGGAAGTCCTTTTGCGATTTATGGTCATAAATACGTATGTGTATGCATAATTTCACTCATGATGTTTGCTGCACGAACTAGGTTACCTAATATCTGGAGGCTTTGTACAATTAGTAGTTCTTATTGATCATGTAGATCACATTATACTTGTGAGTAAGTGCCAGCCTATGTTATTCACATTGTGGCGAATTTACCTGTAATTACTGACGTTGAAATATTATAAATACAAGAACGTTGTTTGACGTCCATGAATGAATAAGTAAAACTAGTACGCTCTTTTTATCTGGAGAGGGTTTAGGAGCATCAATGTCTGGTTTTCACTCAAGATTTTCAAAATTCCCGGAGGGATTATTGCAATTTTCCAACGAATTCTTATCATTCTTTAATGCTTTTTGCAATCCTGGAACATTCTGGAACATTAACCACGCAAACTAACGATGATTCGCGTGACATGACGTTGAAGTTGGTTGTTTCGCTTAGTTATGTGTGCATGAATCCTAGCCCTGTTCTGTAGAAATTGTGAAGACTACTCGTCATCTCACAAAATTGTGAAGATCACTTGTTTTCACCCCAATTTTCACAGCAAACTATAACGTCTATCTAGTTCGGAATTATTATTTTTTTCGGAATTTTTCAGTCCTCCAGACCCGCTCGCACGCGTCGCACCATTTGCACCTTGAAACACTGGTTGTCTGCGCTTCGGCAAATTCCGTTGTTATCATAGTTTCCATTATCGATCGATCTTTCCGCCCTCGTTGTAGATCTGTCGAAGCAGGTGATGCGGCACTTGCAAGCGAGACCAGTTTGCTTCATTTTCGTGAAAAATAGACCTAGTGCACGAGTAGAACTTACTCCATTGGCTTTTTCATACCTTTTCTATATTTCTAGCGCACTTGTTGGGAGGGACCTGGACCTTTCTTTTTTATGAATTACTAACCCCGGGGTTATTTCATAAGTGGAAAAGTGCACATCACCCTATGAGAACGAACATCCCCTCTTCATTTGTGCGGTGAGGCTCATCCGAAAACCCACTAATTCCTTGAATTTTTTCAATGCAATGCTGGAAAATTGAATTTCGTAGTTTTTGTCCCCGGGCATTTGTCCTTGTTTCTGGTCCTTTACCAATACTGATTTTCCTGCCCCCCCTCCAAAAAAATGTCTCAGGCTAATTCAATTAGCTGCAGATAACATTTTTCAAGGGGAGAAGCGCCCAACTACCTCAAAAAATAGCGTTCTTGCCATCTGTACAGTTTCCTAGCCATTCTCTTCGAGAACGCAGAGTGTTGTTCGCTAGAAATGATGGAAGTTTTTGCGAAATATTTTTTGAGGTTGTGTTTTTGTGTAAAAAAACTTTTTCGTCCAAAAACAGCCCTGGAAGACTAGTACATTTACAAGGGGATGTGCAGAAACTGACGATTGTGGAGATGATCACTTTCTGAGAAACAGTATTTTTGATTTGAGTATTGATGCTATCTATGATTGACCTATTATTTCGAACTGTACTAGAAAAATGCTTTGAATGAATGTACTTAGGGGAGTAGACCCCGGCTACAAGTCTGTCACGGTGAAAACACAATGACTCGCTTCTGTTGGTAATCCCGGATGAATGTTGACGACGGGGAGTATTCATTATTGATATTATTTTTTCGGGCGTGTAGCGCAGTGGTCCGCTGTTGACTCGAACGATCGATGGTTCGATCTCGCCCGAGGCCAAGCAAGCCCTCCATCTCTCTGGGGTCGTTAAATTGGTACCGGAAATGTCTAGGAGGATGTGAATAATTCCACTTTAGGATCCGGATCCCCCCCCCCCTCCCCCCGTAAGTCGCTCTACATATGCATTCAATGCCTTTATGGTGCTCAAATGAATGCGTGGCGAACGGGGTGATTAATGCCGCCTCACTTCATTTTATTGTTATTTTTTGATTTTTTTGCTGTGATTTTGTCCAAGACCACAGTGAAGACTGGGATAATATTAGCTGGGGTTGCTGCAGAGGTATCGTTGGTATCTTTCATCTTAATCTTCGGAAGGATTGTAAGTGATTAACCTGGATTTAGTCGTATTTCCTCGTAAAAATTGGGTTAATGCGCTACTGATTTAGTGGGTTACTTTCCCATTCTCGCAGCTCACACTATTATGGATGTTACTGAAATATAATCTCTTCGGTTCATCAAACAAGACGTTTTTTTTAACCACTTTTTTATGTTGTCGATGTTGCTCAGCCTTTTCTTCCCCTATTTTAGTCTGATCTCTGTCAGTACCTTGAACAAGGTATCTGTGTACAGCTAATATTTAGCAAGAATGACATTTAAGTACTTTCTAAATCCCGCATTCGGAATAAATTAGAGCTCGGGATAACCAAGATTTGGGTAATGACATCAGTGGTATTCTGTTTAGAAGCAATTATATAATAATATGTAAAGAAAAAGAACTTGCAGCATGAAAAGGCTCGTGGGCTTGGGTTGAAGTGAAGAATGTCCAGCAACGGGACAAAATTGACGCTTCTCCCGCTGTTCCAATGGCTACTGGTAGATATAATTAATCACATTCATCGTTTTATTATGCCTGACATCCTAGGAAATGGAACAGTTGCGTTTTTAGTTCAATTTACTCCGGTTTCTGTACATTTTACGTTTCTGAGTGGTTGGCAATGCTTTTTCACATCCCACTCCCACCAGGTGTGAGAGATAATTGAAATTACCCATCGCAAACGTGTTAATATACCCAGATTCACCCTATACCAGGCACCCATCAATATGTTTACCCGTGCGCAACGTTGTCTGTGCGAGCTTGCTACTCATAACTAGTCATACCCATGGGTATGGGACTACCGGTCCTTCCAGTGGTGTAACCGGGCCCTAGACTGTGCTTCTGTGCCGTTTCCTGTCATCTTTGCATAGTTGCTGGCAATACATACATTGTAAAGTTTGCGTCAGGGACTTTCCATATCTATGACAAATGATTTCCCGATTTTTGAAATATTCACCACCTGTGCTCATCACCTCTAACGTTTTTACGTTTTTTAAAATGAACCTCTTTCCTGTCGCCTTCTTGTCTAGCATTAGTACAGCTGCTTCATTCAACGCAGAACAAAAATTAACATAGACATCAACTGCGCATTTCCTGATCATTTTAGCTTTTCGTGAAGTCTTTACTACTCTAATTTCTGCATACGACCAGAGGGTGCAGCTCCGTTCGTGAGCATGATCCCCAGCCGACAGCAGCCATGAGATATTCTCTGGTAAGTTTGCTCATAGATTTTTGGGTGAAGATCGCGGAAAGACAAAAGAATTTTGTTCAAACTTCAAAGGAAAACGTAGCAAAAAAAACCTATCATTCAGATGAATCATCCTGCCTGGGTGATGGTTTCCTTTCTCGCGGAGTTGCTCGCTTCCTATGGACTCGGCAAATCCCATGAACATTGTGCCAACGACACTGACATAATCAACACATTGCTCAAGGATTCTTACAATAAGGTTTGGAAATCTGTGACAACATTCAATATTTTTTATCTATCGTCGAATGTAAGAATAGAATTCCTCCTGAATATCTGGGAAAATTGAGAAGAGAAGGTACGGAATTGTTCAATTTTCGCATTACTCGCCATACATAACTAAAGCTTGCCTTCTGTTTACGCTGAAAGTAATCCAGGTTACTCTGGATTACCTGGATTATCGGCAGTACAGAACCATGACTTCTTGCATTGGTTTGACCACGAGATTGATGGAGTCTGTGTTTTATTCACTTTAGTAACGGCCAAGAAACGGTAGAGGTTTAATTTGTTTCAATTTTCGAATACTAATTTTCAACTAAGTAATCATTTTTCCCATTCCCATTATTTCAAGATTTTCCTGATTTCCTAACTATATTATTCATGTTGCTGAAATAACCCATGTAATACATACGAAGTATTGGAGTACGCCTATTACCCTGATTTTTTCTTTAACGAAAGCCACGTCCTTTTTGCCCGTTACCCCTCCCCCCTCGCTCCCTACTGAAAAAATATTATGTCGTTCGGGAATTAATGCAGGATTTCCTCTTCTGTTTTTCATGCATATATTTCGGCAAAAATTTTCCTTGGAGGTACCACTATCATATATCATTGCAGAGCCTATTTTATCACCTTTCTCGCTATATAAATGATTTTCTGTATTAATTATATTTCACTAACTTCCGAAGAACCAAATGTGTAGATCAGTCAGTGATGAGGATGATTTGTGAAGTTCTTTCATGTGGACTGGGAAATTGTATCCTTTTGGCTTCGGAGTAAACCACGGACTTTTCGCTGCATGATCAGGCTTGGCTTATTCCCTCTTAACCGAAGAAAGCGTTAAGACACAAAGCTGAGTTTAATGAAATAAAATTACAGAAATATATTCAATGTTGAATCAAGATATGAGGTATGTAAATTCACCACAATGATGGTTCGAAGTAGTCTTTCCGAGATCATCCTGATCTGATGAAGTGCTTTTTGACTTTTCTTTTCAAAGGGTGAAAAGTACTAGTTGTTACACTTCTACTCTTCACTCTGGTTCACCTAATAGACCTAGATAACGTCATGTAGGAAGGTTACATAAGAGACTCTAGTGTTACGGACCCGCTCGCCGCACAGCGCCATCTGCGTTTAGGCACTCTGATTGTCTGCGCATCTGCGCTTCCCGTGGTATCGCTTTCCTAATCCTCGATTGATCCTACAGTGTGGCACATCAAGATGGTCCAAACCATTAGAGTCTTTGCAATAAAAAGCTTTACGGATGCTGATCAGGAAATTTTCAGCATTATATTCCTTCTCATCCCACACAAGTTCGGGTGGATATGTGGGTGCAAGAGGTAACCGCTGTATCTGAGCTCACACAGGATTTCGAGATCGGTGAGTTTTTCCATTTTCTGGTCTCATAGGATTAAATCTTCCACTTTTTTTCGCGATGATCCATTTTGCGTTTTGCACAATTAATTCTGAAGAAAGCCTTGTCTTCTTGTTCTTTTCCTATTTCTGTGTTAGTTTTATGCTTCTTCACAGTATATTTTCATGGCGATGGGGTGTCAAAAGGATATGAAGAAAGAAACAAAGAAGGAAGATACTATCTCAAAGATTTTCGCAGCTTCATTTAAAGTTGTGGTTGCTGAAGGGGGGGGGGGGGGAGAGGGGCGTAGAGAAAAAAGTGTCGCCTTCTTCTAAGAGGGGACCCTGACAACCGGGATGTAAATCGGATCAAGTCATGTCAAATTTCAAAAAAAAAAGAAGGTGGCAATAAAAAAAAACGCTAAAGGTTTCATAATAGTAAACGTAACAAGTCTTAGTGAAATGATGTTCGGTAAATTTTGCTACACACTCTCGGATCCCCACCCCCCCCCCACTTCCCCTCTCCTCGAAAGCAACTCCTCGATTTTTGGACTTTGACTTATTTAGTGGGATTGTTTTCAAGATTACCAGGTCATGGATGAAGAAGAAGAGGGGAAGCAAAGTAGTGGAGGAGTAGGTACGAAAGTGCAACGAGATTTACGAATTTTTGCTATTCCTGCGATCAGCAATTTATCCTGTGGGGTTTTCCCTGCCATAGCTAGCATTCTTACCAATCTTGGCATTTGTTACCCAGATATCCCCCGAAAATCTCTGAGTACATGTAATCTAAACCTCTATTTGTACATAGTTTCATTTTGATGGCAACCTCCTGCGGAATCTTTTAAAAAAGCTGGTGCTGTGGTCGTCTCGCTCCTCCTCGCAGGCCGTCCTTCCAGTAGTTATGATTGATTGCTGGATGTGCTGTGCCATAGAGTAATGTTATGCGAAAATATTCACTAGCGCAAATGAGTATTGAGCGCCTCCAGCTGACTGCCAGATTTGATTTGAACACCATAGCAGATGCTTTTTGAAGAGGTTAAATCCCATAAGATTAAGGACATCCACACATTCAGACCTCTACATCAACGAGTTCTGGGAGGATCCAGCACTGGTGTTCGACTACATGAATCCATGCAAGTCGAACATCTCCTTCGACGATAAGGTGCTGCAGAAGCTGTGGATTCCGAACACATGCTTCATCAACTCCAAGAACGCCGCCATCCATGAGTCGCCGTTCAGGTGAGATTGTGCGGTTTCTGCCCTTGCGGGTCTAAGGACATCGTGTAAGGTCATTGGGGTAGTGACTGCGAAAGTGCAATTTTGCGGGTAAAGCCAGCAGCTTGCGAATATTATATTTCCATTTTAACTGCGGTGCTCTGTCCTAAACTGAGTGACAGCTCTATTTCTGCTGCTCTGAGTTGCGGAGCGTCCCAAGATTGACAGCGAAAAGAAGCTACTGAAAAATTTCGGAAAAAGAGCAAAAAAGGAGGCATAAAAAGTCATGCCTTTTTAAGCACCGGAGATATGACGGGATAAAGGTCCTTTTTGAGACGAGAACTTAGAGGCTCAGAATATTTTTTGAGTGCCAGTCGATTTTTTTCATCTGGACTTTTTGTTGAAGTGCACTCTTGCTCTAGCAAAATTTCTTTTTTTTCCCAAAATTCCCAGGATAGTAAAGAGCACCGTAAAATAATCTAATGTACCAGTTCCCCAATAACGCATCTGAACTTGTTCAATACAACTGCTAGAAAGATTATGATCTTCCTGACGTCTGTGAATACATAGGATTTGCCTTTCAGCTCTAACATCCTTTCTTTTTCGTTTCCTCTTTGATTCTGCCAACTACTGGTACATTTTTAGTTTGCGTGATATACAATCATTGAGAACAGAGCCATTAAAGTCGAAAGCATTAGAACTCTATGAACTCGTTTGAAAAAAAAAAGAAGAAAAAAAAAGCTCCAATACACATCAACCCGCCTTCCCGTTCTTCTGCGTGATGCTACCTGCTCTCATGTTTTGGAGAGAAACATTAGAGCCGGAAATGGGAATTTAAATGCTGTCAACTCTTCTCTTCACTGAATGTATGTCGCAAAAAGTTTGTAAGCCTCTGGTTTCAGCGTCCCTGGCGATGGAGTTTTGGGACGTAGTCATGAAATTAGCTACTCCAGACATGGGGTCAGCCCAAAAAGCGATAAATTCGCTAGACCTTGGGAACTTTTTTGAAAATTTGCATGATTCACGGGAAGAAAAGCCCTTCTCATCCTTTCTTCAGGGCTGTATTCTTTTTCTCGATCATTCGAGATTTCGGCTTACTCAAAATTGAGTGAATAGTAAGTACAGTCAAAAACTGCTATCCATGTCGTAAGAGGTAGCCAAAATAGGCCAACCTAACCGATACCTCTGCTTTCACGTCTGAGACATCAGCAGATTTTATTTTATCTCGACACGCTGAATAAAACACGCAGGCATTAAAACATGCGTTCTCCAGGCATTTTAACCTCTTTTCTGAACTAAACGCTCACCACTTTTATAGTCTTAATGGAGACCCAGAACACATCATGACGAGAAAGCGTTTTGCTGGTAACGTCTTTATTTTTTTTTAAATTTAATCTCCATGACGTGGCGGCACAATTGATATCGAGCTGTTCTTGACAATTTTTTAACAGTTTGCTCAATATCTCTATTCATTTGCTTTGTTCAGTTTGACATTGCATCCCCGGCCGTTAAACTATTTTGCACTTTGCTGTGTCGTCGATCCATCTTATGTGTCTAAGGAGTTCGTCCTCCCAGAAAATCGGAGAATCCATTTGCAGATAGTTGAGAAGAACTAGCAAACTGTTATATCTCAGACATACGTACAGTACAGCTCCTAATCTATGCGAAACGGACGCGCGCGACTCATTAATCTGCTTCAAAGCGTCTTCCTTTCGCAACTTTCTTCAAAGTAAGGAAACCCAAACTTTTTTAAGTAGATAGATTCTCTGTATCAAAACGCTGCAAATTTCAGCAGACCTCGTTATACCTGACCACCTCAGTCCAGATTGATTAAAACACTACGTTCGTATTTTCTGCAATAAAAAAATGTTCAGACTCGTCATGAAATGCATAATTTGGCTGGCTGTTGAAGAAAAGTTTGAACTGGTTCCCTTTTGAAAATGGTATGGATGAGTGACGCTCTGCGATGGTTTAACGCGTCGCGCGCATCTTCTTTGCAAAGATTAGGAGCAGTATCGTAGAAAACTTGATGCGCGCTAGCTTCGGCATCTATATATAAAACATAGAAACAATGCTCACGACACCTTTCTTCAAAAATCTGGACGACGCGCGTGGGCGCCAAATTCAAACGATAGGAATGCATCTGTAAGCAAGGTGGTGAAGAACTGAGCCCGGAAACATGAGACCATCCGAATAGGGTGGAGGGCCCAGGACACCGTTCACTTGATAGTATCGATCCGGATATCGACTCATCGATCGATCTTATCGACTTTCCTCAGTTTGGCTCCAATCCGGATCGAAATGGCCATACTGGGGTTTTTCACCACGCTGGTCACGAATTTGACGGCCACATTGCACGGCGTGGTTATTGATTTTATTGATTCTTCTCAATTTATGTTGCGGGCGTTGCTGAACCTTACACACAGGGGGTTTCTACATACCGATCACGAATATGTACAGGGGGTTTTCAGCACGATATTCACGAATATGATGGCCTCTTTGCACCGCATGGTTATTGATTTATACATTTTATTGGGCCCTTGGAAAACCTTTGGAAATACATTGACAAGACTACTGCGTCAATATCTCCAAGCGAAATATTCTTTACTTACGCCAGTGACACCGGCCTTGAAGGCAGTTCATGTATGAAAATTATCTTGCCTTGAACCAATACAATTTTCACTTCTAATACTTTGAGTTTCAAGCCTACATTTCAACCGGTTCGAAAAGCCTTCATTAACATCAACCAACTAGTAGTTTTAAACATGTGTCATACTTTCTGATATCGATATCGCGAGTTCTGTGCAGCACGACCAGTTATCTGATCATTTAGCGACATTCTATCTTCAGAGCTCATGGGTAGAGTAACTCTTTGCCGACATTACCTACAGTACAAAGATGGACGGATTTTGTGACTGCAGAAACGCGGTAAGACCTGTGCGATGGACGCGAAGAGAGCGTGCTTCAAGTGAGAAGGGTCGAGTGGGTCCCGCCACGATCCTGCGGCCGCAACGCTCTGGAACAGCACGCGCAATCCGTCTATCTTTTCGATAGGGACTGTTTTCACAGCTACTAATCCCGTATAACTTGTTTCTTAATCTCGAAAGGGAGGACAATTCATACGTAATTACGACTTCATTGAGTGGCAAAAACCCATTTTTTTACCTCAGCTGTGTAATTTATCACCCTCGCGACAATGTTCTCAACCGGTTGACATGTATGGTGCGAAGCGTGGGACCGCTTGCTCAACCGGGTGAGCACACTCTTTTCAGAGTTATATTTCTGTGAAGCAGTCATAATTAGCAAACTTCTATAAAGTGTTATACTAAAAATATCCAAGCTTTCTATACATGCACTGGGCAGAGCAGATCTTCACTCAGACTTTTTTTAATATGTGGTTGAATTTTTAATATGTGGTTGAAACATACACCAGAGAGAACGGTGCATATGAAAAAGAAACTACAATCAGTATCAAGTGAATCAAGTGACATACATTTGGAAACACTCTTGACGATCACAAAAGAGAAAATGATCGGTCTCAAATTTGGGCAAATTCGGGGTATTATGCGGCGGTGCAAAAATTCCTACCACGTGGTCCACGTGCTCAAGCGGTTGAACACGGGTCCCACTTGTGCAAAAGCGCGTGTGTCCCATGTGACACACCATGCCAAAAGCGTAAGGTCGCGAATGTGTTAGATGACAATTGCTTATGAACAGGCGAACTGCGATTTGGCTCCAGCTCAAACGTCGAGGTATTGGGATGGGGCAGGGGTTGTGAATCCGCATAAGTGCACCCATAGCTTTTTACTTCCAAAAAAATCAACTGAAAATTGATGTCCCACTGAGAAGCATGTTATAGAAATGTTTTCCTCATGGTTTTTGGAAACGGAACGCTATGGACGAACTATCGGATGAAGCTCACAGGTCCATGCGACATGAACCTTAAAAGGTTTCCGTTCGATCAACAAAAGTGTTTCCTCACTTTTGAGTCGTGAGTTACTACTTTTTCGTCGATTGTTTCCCTTTATTTCCTCTTAGATTTATATCTCCGTACATTTAGGTACAACTACAACACAGGTGAGGTGCGAATGCAATGGAATCAACCGTATCCAGTGATGCTTCTGAAGCCGATTCAGCTGCCAGATTTCGAACTGGTCAACTTCAGCGTTATTGCTGTTGAGCAGGTGCCTAGGTTATTGCAGACTATTGTTATCCTCACGGGAGCTTCAACAGCTAGTTCCAGATGTATCCAGCAGGATGGTGGGACGAGCTGACAGTTGCGTTCGTATTCAAACGACGTTACGGGTGGTATATTTTGCAAGGCTACATTCCCACTATGGTCACTATTGTGATCTCATGGATCTCGTTCTACTTAGGACCGAGGTACGTGCGCGATTAACCTTATATGGTATTTAGGGGAAAAAGTCCGATAAATTAGCATATGTGCTTTGGTTAATTTGAATGTTTTCAAATGAGAAAAGGGATAAAACTCTGGTCAAATCCAAAAGATGGACAGGCTATTCAGCAATTAATTGTAGCGAGAAATAATGCTCCATCTACTAGGTTCTCAAATATGTTCCCCTTTTTTTCTTTCAAATTTTTAAGTTTCCTGAGAGGAGGGTGGATCGGTGGTCGGTGGGGAGAATGGATATGGATGGGAGGTGATCGGGGCAACTCGTTCACTGGCAAGCTCCGCCCATTCCGTTTTTTCCTGGTTATATGACAGTCTGAGTTCAGCTCAAGTGGTCTTCTGGGCTACAACATACTCTCCTTACAGGATGCAAACATTTGGAGCCACATGATTCGCTTTTCGACTGGGGCGGAGGGAAAAATCAAAAGAGTCTCGGAATTGGTCTTTTTGCTGGCTGGTATTTCTGTTTCCAATGTTCTATATTTGGGCAAAACCAAGTTTTTTTCCTGGGAAATGATGAGAAGTCACTCAAAGATGAAAAAAAGCGCTCCCACTCAGTAACTATGGGTGCTCGGAAATGTGGCTTAAATTCAATGTTAGCAAGGTTACTAGAGTAATGTAGACAGGAACATGGTCACATTTACATAGGTCAAGCTGCGAATTCATGCAAAAGTGCCAAAATCCAGAGTGGGACTTTTGTATGAGTTCACAGCTCAATTTCTTGTGTTCCACCAAAATCACTCGTCAGCAACGGTAGAAATAATTTCTTGATGGGTAAAATCCACAGAAACAAATTCCTACCATCAGAAAATAGAAGCAAAATGCCAATTTTTCCAGAGCTATCCCGGCAAGGACAATGCTGGGTGTGAACTCGCTGTTAGCAATGACCTTCCAGTTCGGCAACATTATCAGGAATCTTCCACGGGTATCTTATGTGAAAGCAATCGATGTATGGATGCTAAGGTTGGTCACTCCCTTCCCCCGGTAGAAGCTTCTTAATTTCCGATTGCTTACGTAGCTTATACAGCGCCTAATGAACTTGTCGTTCATTTCGCCGAATTGCTCTGATCTACAGTTTGTTCTGAATTAAAAATAAGAGAAATTATTCTCATTTAGTGGTATGCTGTTCATATTCCTTTCTTTGTTGGAGCTGGCAGTTGTCGGCTTCATGTCGAGGAATGAAGGGCTACCTCCGAAAGCAAAAAAGAAAAGGAAGCGGGAAGAGTCGGATGATGAGTTTTCTTGGAAGGGAATCCAGACAAGTCCTCATCTGGAGCTACGGCAGGTAAGGCCCTATATTTCAACCCAAAAACTGGATATCAGTGGATATTTCGATCCGGAGGGACTAAATATGGTTTTTATTTCAGTTCTGGGTGGACAAACGTATTAATTCAGTGCGGAACAGCACAGATGTGAGTGTTTGACTTTTGTTTGTAGGACTTCGAATCATATAACACCTCCTGATCCAGGCACTCTCCCAGTTTCCACCGGATGGCCCGCCAACAATTGAGGCACCTTATCCACCAGTACAGCGAAGTCGTCCCAAGCGTAACCTCTTCAGCGCTGTGCGGAGGTGGTGGAAGAATGTTCCGACGTTACGGCCAGAGGTTGTGGACTTCTACAGGTTTGTGTTTTTGGTCGACCTCTAGGCGAAGGTAATCATCTGTGTTCGATATCGCGTTCTGAACTTATTCCTGGAATTCCCCTTCCATGCTTGATGCCATCCATAGGATCTTTAAAGGCAGCACCCACGGAAATTTTGCTCTCACAGATTCTACTATATTCCTAGGCTTTGCGCTGTAATGAACACGAGAGCAGTGATCAATTTCGTCAAATCCTACGAAAAAGGGCGTTTCAGATTAGCAGATTTGCAGAGGAAGGCCGAGATGACTGAGCTTGAATTGGAGGGACATAAGAATGAAAACAGGTTTATCATAAGAAAAGAGGGAGATAGTAAACAGAAATATCATTTTTTTCATGTCACAACTCATCCCTGTGGAAATGTTGAAATACGTGTAGCCTCTCACCTCTTGCGAATGCTGGATACCTACGACAGTGCAACTTTCGCAGAATTGTTGGCACTATTGCTAAGGGTCCCAAAACGATTAAAACCTTGAATACGGAAATTTCCGTGGGTGCTGCCTTTAACGAACGCACGGGTAGGACAGTTTACATTCGAGGATACTCTTCCAATTCTCGATCATTCGAATTTCTGAGTTTTGGAACCTCCCAAATTTTCGAGCACTCGTACTTTCGACTTTCTGTGTACTACCGGATTTCTGAGTATTCGAAGTTTGAATCATCGAATATTCGTCGAAGAATATTCGACGTGGCGAAAAAACCTAACATCCCTGAGTGCGCTGACTCGATAAGGCGAGGTTGTCGGATAAAAGCAATTTTACGCACTGATAAAGAAATGCATGTTTGGAAACTATGTGGTTAGCTAGGGAATGAGAAAAGTTACCAAAATACTAGGGGCACCAAAGTTTCAGATAGCAAATTCTAAGTGCAAATTTCCTTTCTAGAAAGAAAATACTAGAAATTTCTGATTCTTCTCGTGGGCGGAATCATGTACCGGTGTAGGGCCGATCCTTACAAGGTCAAGCAGCTGAACTCGAATTTGTCTTCAGAAAACCGTACATTCGCTAAGACAGTAATTGCTACTGAATAGACCGTGAAATGGGGGAGCTCACGAAGAGAATATTCTCTTCGATTTTTGTTGGTGGCAGTTCGCCAAAATGAGTCAAGGTAGAGGTTGTGAAGATGTAAATGCACTGATACTATTGCCGACTACAGTGAGTCGATCCATCAGTAATCTTGAAGCCGCTACTGAAGGAAAAAGAAGCGTTGTAGGTGTCAGCGAAAAATTCCCTGTCAACTTGATTGTCGCTAGCTCCTCTCTTGTCACGGTCAAAACAACATGCACGTTGTATTCATACAATCATTCCAAAATTAGGTCAAATACTAGGTGGGATTCTATTCGAATTTTATTCGACTCGGTCAAAAATTCAACGGTTACTAGAGCATGGGAATTCTTTTGAAGGTTTGAAGAGCGGAACAATTTATAAAGGCGCATTTTTCACCATATCTTTCCGTTGTTACTGATCCTAAAAAAACCAAAATTATGAATCAATTATTTCCAGTGCCATCTTCTTTCCTACCGCCTATTGCATGTTCAATGTGACGTGAGTTCTTTTATTATATACGTTATTCATGATTGATACTACTAGGTGAATCTGCTTTCCAGTTACTGGGGATACTACTTGTCCAGTCTTTCTGCTGTTGATGACGACACCATGCCTGTTTGACATACAATAGCGTGCACGTATTTGTTTCATTGGAGGAAATAAATTTATTAATATTATGTTGATTTTCTGAAGCGCATCTCAAGTAGTTGACCGCTACTTGAAACAAACGAAACGTAATGGAGAAGGCGTCGGTCTCCTAAACCGAAGATTCAAGGTTCGAGTCCTTGCTGGGTCGAAAGTTTTGCAAACACTCAGGACCTCCACCACCGAC